>JABWIB010000113.1:54169-91679 GCA_016617825.1 Platyplectrum ornatum | reverse complement strand
TATATATATATATATATATATATATATATATATTTATAAACATATATCACAGATAAAACAGATAAAGGTACAAATGCAAGACCTTAGATACAGTCAAAAGAGCAGTGAGTATTAGTAAGAAAAAATAGGTACAAAAAAACAATGAATCAGTTAATGTGTAACTCCCATAATCTATAGCGGTGAGTGCTGCTGAGTCCACTAACTTTTCATCCACCTGTAAAATGAACCATGTGTGATACAAAATGTTCTAACAAACATAAAATGCTGGACAGAGTCCCCTGAGAGTTTGTGAATAAAGGTTTTGGGGAATTCTTCTGTAGTGTTTTCTTTTTCTGACAATAGCTTAAAAGTCATAAAAACCAAACAGAAAATGTAATCATAGTGCAGTATCTTTTTAACAACATAAATTGTGCTCACATCAAAAAAGTCCCCTATATTATTAAGCATTCATTTATTAATAACTGCACATTCCTTGGACTATCCTCAGAAGATACTGCACATTTTTTTTTATAACCAATATGCTATCATCTTGTGTCACAAATACAATTGAATCTGGTGCACTAATGGCAAATTGTCCAAGACTTTGGGTCTCACAACATTGATGAGAAGAACTGAAACACTTCACTTGCATTTAAGCAAACACTCGATAACCAGGTGCAACACTGTTTTATATCCTTACACACGTCTAAGATTTCTATTATGTATATTTCTTTATAATTCTGTATATTTCTTTAGATTTCTGTATAATATTGTCTATCCGCTGCCACCAGTATCCAAAACCATTAAGGGATTATTCTATGTTAATGTTCAAAGACTTCAGTCATTTGATGGTTATCATAATTAGTATTTTCCAGATAATGGGAACAGAATTTGAGCTCCGGCAGGTTTGTTGCAATCTACATAAACACATCATAAAAGTAAGAAATATGTCATATGACAGCATTTTCACTGTACTGTCGCCTTAGGGAGAGCTGCTATGGGAAATAAACCATTTTGCACTTTTTGTTTGACTGTTCTCTAGTTACAAATTAACTTGGACAGTCTTGAGCCAAGAGCAATAAAACCACCATGAACTTGTTGTTTTCCAGAATCCAGGGGATTGCACAGTATAGTCACATTTCAGATTAAACTATAGAAATTGTATATCATTTTTTTAGGGAATCACCATATAAAAGTCATTTCACTTAGTGATGTAATACGTCTTCATTTTTCTGCTACCTTACTAAGCTCCTTAGAAACACAATATTGATATAGAAATACGTGATATATTGTATGAATATAGTATTTTTAGTTAAATGCCTTAAGTACTCAGCCTTCAGGTTCTATGGCCCACTTATGGTAATGTAAGTGTTTGTATTTGGTGAGATCCCTATAGGCTCTGCTTGCCATATAAATATATATCAAATATTTAACAACATATATATACTCTGTAACAGAACAATCTGTGTTAGAACACTGTAAATAATTGTAATTACATAGGATTTACAGTAAAAGGAAAATAAAAGTCTTATAGTGTTCTCTCTAGTGTTTTATTGGAAAACTATGAAACTCTATTCACTTGTATTATTAGGTATGTTCCCATAGCGCCACTTCTAAATGTCCACAGCCACCACCTCTAAATTTCCCCGTCCAACACCGTATCCATGGGTATAAAAAATGTTTATTGCCAAATGTGTAATTGGCTCAATTGTTCTCACCGGTTTTACTGCTACTGGCTTAAAGGAAGCCTTAAATATGTTATGCATCCAATCAGAACCCTGCACCACTGTCTTAGTTGCTCCTTCCTTAGTGATGTTATATAGTTCTAGGTGAGTGGATGGCTAATATTCTAAAAGATAATTACATCCATTGAAAAATACAGTCTTTACATAGACTTTAAATAGGTACCAGTTAAACGATAATGTATAATTAATATATATATATATATATACAATGTATTATGTAGCCAATAATAGTACAGTCATGTTATATTTAAAATGTACCACACATATATGTGTTATGTTGTTATACCTTTGATGCGAAGCATATTATAAAATGTAGTACTTACCAGTATTTTCTCCATGTTCCTCACTTTGACTGTCTATGTTCTGGCTTTGCATGTGAACTACGAAACAAACAAAAATGATAGTTTTCATTTGTGGTAATATACAGTATAGTAACTACAGTAGCATAACATAGTCATATGAATAAAGTCATGCTTATTCTAGAAGGTAACAATGTGGCTGATGTTGGCCTGGAATAGTTACTGGTTATTTTGGGGTTTGGAATAGGTAATTAAGCAGAACTTGCCCAAAAAGAACATAAGGCAGATTCCTAACAGCCTAAAGAGCAGTACACATAACAAACACATAATAACCAATATATAAGGCTTTTGTTACCCTCATCAGGTACTGGCTCAGAGTCTAGCTGCTCAGATGCATTACTTATTTGAAAGCTCTTTTGGTCGTCATGGTCTGAATCTACAAGTGGAGAAAAAAAGAAATGACAAATTGGAATAGTGTAAGCTATGTAGGTGTACATTTGTACATCACTGTTACAAAGCAAATAATATAGGCCAGTACAATCAGCAATAAAACGTCCTATATAAAAGAAATAAATGAATAAAGAATAACTAATTCAGTGACTACATATTTTAGCATTCTCTCTGTCCTGTATTGAATAATTCTGTTTATTTGGAAGCCCCTGATCACATTGTAAATGATTTAGCAACTAAAAACTGGAAGAAAGTGTATTTTTAATTATCTGTCATTGCCCTTACTCAATGTTCCCATCCTTCCTAAACTCTGCTGGCAATAACACCTTACATCGCATAATAAGCTTAATCTGTTGTGATTAATATATTTATGACACTGTCTATATATTATGACTATAAAGACATCTATAAAAACAAATAGCTAATAAAATGTAATTATATATGGATTATGGTCTGCCATAAGAAGGTATTTCTATATGCTACAAGAAAATACTTATGCATCAAAAAGAACCAAACTGAACATTTACATTTTTCCATATGAATAAAGTGTAGAAGTAGAAGATATAAACTCTTTATCTCTTAGTTAAGTGTCTACAGATGTGTCCGTGTTTCATTGCTTATGATATTGAGGTAAGACGTAATCATAAAAGTGTGGACTAGTAACTGAACAATAGTCTACATCCTATTGTAGTGAGAAAATAGGGGAAAGTACTTTCTGTATAATATCCTATTATTTAGTACTGATATAATGTTTATAACATACTTTTTTTTGCATGTGTCTGGATAATAAACTATAAAGCTGGATAATAAACTATAAATTTAGGAGATAGAATTATTAAGTTTAGGGGTGACATACTCTTGGATTTAATATACGACGGGACCTGGTGTCCATTATGCACCTACCTGGCTATGAATCGCATCCAGAGAATGCTTTATGTTAAGCTTAGCGGTTTTATATATATAACCAGATTGTACAATGTATATACAGTATACTGCCATGAGTCTAATTTACAGTCTGTCTCTGTGTTAGAAAACTTTCAATAGCTGTAGAATAAGTGTGTGCAAAGTTTTAGCTTCTGATCACTGCATATAAAACATACACTTCCGTTCTTACTCTTTAATACATTTTACGTTTACATAACATCTATCATTTTAGATGAGTAAAACGTAATAATAATTATTTTAGCAAACAAGGAAATCTATTTTAGTCTATTCCTTTCTGTGCAATAATCCTATTCAGCAGAGAGACTTATGTTGGTATTACACCTTGAAATAACTATTACATTCTGTGAAAATGAAAACCTGATCCATATGGAAAAGATAATGCATATGTGTTTGGACAATGCTATAAAAAAGACATTCAATCTATGAGGATCACACACATTCAGGGTTTTATTAATGCTCCCTTAATATTTACAGTAGACAAACAGATAATGAAGACTTTTGGAACTGGGAGGTGGGAGAGGGACCCTAACTCACCTTTCACTTACCCCTACAGGTACATGTCCAAAGCTATTAACATGCTTGTCTTTGCCGACAATCCGGGGATTAGGCATTTTAAGGGGCAACCTTCCTCGATACAGATTCCATGGTTAAGGACTAAAGGCTCCATTTACTAATAAAACCCCCCATGGTACCTGTCTTTGGTTTCTCCCAGGAGGAAGAAACCAAATGTCGGCAACCCTGCTATATTTGCCATGATGAGTAGACTGCTGAGCTGTTGATGGGGGATATATAATAGAAATAATCTGCATAAACTTGGGAAGAAAAGCCTTATGACTTTAAAGAAGAATGATGCTGGAAGAGAGGATCAACAGAAGTATCTTACTCAGTAGATAATGAACTCATTATTATATACAGTATACTTAAACCATTAAAATTATTATGTTAAATATTGTTGTGATCGAATTTTAATCTTAATGTTTAGAGAAATAGAAGTTGCAGTATAACAGATCGGATCTTTATAATGGAAACACAACTGTGTAATTATAGGTTGTATAAGCTTTAATAAATGTTATTTTGCAAATCTGTTCTCATGGCTTGAACTCTTAAAATATCCCGAAAATTTACTTTATAGTATCTTTATTCTTATAAATATTTATTTACCCTATAACTGAAAGGATTTTAATATATTTATAATATATACAGTATTTGTGCAGCTATAAATGTATAGTAAGCAGTGACACCTGCATAGAAATGAAAAGTGGATGTAGATTCAAGCAACTGTGTGAACACATTGGAGACTACTCCCATTGCTCACATGGGACTGGATACAGACCCCCTCTGCCTCCATATGCATGCCTATAGTGTAAGTGTACAGTAATCTCCTCCCAATTGCTAGTACAACATGTCCCACTGTTGGAAGCTGGCAGAAGTTCCCATATTGTGTGTATACTACAGTTTTGTGTTTCTACCACAGCGCAAATCTCAGGAGCGGATATTTTGCAACTCAACCAGAACACCTACTTTATGAGATCTTAATCTAGTTCAGTATTATGATTCTATAATTATATATTATAATCATACTTAATACATACATATGTAAATTGGACCAGATTCAGACTTTAAGCACTATAGACTTACTCATGACTTACTTAAGAGTGGGCAAAACCATATTGAATTGCAGGGGAGTTAAATTTCATTAGTTGCAAACAGTATTANAGNTGAGAGATGATGTTTCCTAGCCCAAGTCTAATAACAGTGTAAAAGTAACACTGGTCAGTATCTATGTGCAAAATGCAAACACTAACATTAATTTTACCTCCCCTGCAATTTAACATGGTTGTGTACACTCTTGAGTAATTTGCGAGTATTTCAGTAGTGCCTAAAGTCTGAATCTGGTCCATTATTAATAATTCATGTCTTCATTAATGATACAAGGTAATAGATTGTGAGTTTAGATGGTCCAGGTATCATTGCTCTGGCTCACAGATAGATAACCTTGGTGGGATACAAGGTTCAATAGCCCCATAATGCACAAGCTTTCTGTCACATGACAGACCCCAACCAACCAAATGACACTACACAAAACCTATTCTGTGGATGAATGGGGACAAAACCTGGTAGATTTCTATCCACGTGTTCAATTCTTTGCATATTATTTTATTGTTTAAAATGTATTTTTAAACAACAAAACATAAAACATGAAAAAAGGATTTAACATTTCTATGGCATGTCCAGACCCCTAATATAACCTACATGCACTTTTATATACTGTAGAGTGGCGTGTCCAGACCCCTTATATAACACACATGCACTTTACATAATGTGGCATGTCCAGACTCCTAAAATAACACACATGTACTTGATATAACCAACATGTACTTTATAAAGTGCGGCATGTCCAGACCCCTAATATAACACACATGTACTTGATATAACCACATGTACTTTATAAAGTGCGGCATGTCCAGACCCCTAATATAACACACAAGCACTTTATATAGGGTGGCATGACGAGACCCCTATATAAGCCACATGTACTTTGTATAACTCACATGCACTTTATATAGCATGGCATGTCCAGACCACTAATATACCACATTTTGTATTTTTAAAAACAATGGAAATGGTCATTTTCCTCATATAAATGAAATAGCAGTTGATTTGCTTTAGCTTTTATATTATATCTTTGTATAATTTCCATGCAGATTGAATATATACCTAAGAAATAAGTTACATAAAAGTATATATCAACTGTTCCACTGAATACACAATAGAAATCCCACCAGAGCTACTTTGTAAACAATTGAACCCAGGAACCCATCAAGTCCTCTGCCAACATCCTACCATGTTTTTTGTTGTTTGTTATGTATGTAAAGTCCTTCTATTTCAAGTTTTCCATTTACTTCTTATTATTACATTTAATGCTTGAACATTTACTTAGGAAGTATGCTTTAAAAAAGGTGCACAGTAGGTATAATAAAAGCTTTTAAAGCCCCCCCTCACCCCACAAAATATAATTAAAATAAAAAGTACATTTTCTAATGGTATTAAGATGAAGATTTTTATGCAGCAGGGAATCATTATGAATTAATCACTAGACTCCGACAGTTAAGTAATTGAGTAATGCAATCCTTTCATCTGTAAAAGGTACTGTTCTTAAAAGTATGACTGCAAAGCCAAAGTTGAAAAGAGATCTAAGAAAAGTATGAATTCCAGGTGAGCTCAAATATTTCAGACTCGCCCACTAACACATTAATACATTTATTTATGTATTTAAGAAACACATGCAGTCTATGCAGAAAATGTTAGATTAAATGTATATCTAGAAAAATGACACGTTAACACCTATATGATAATTATCACATAACTAAAGCACATGGCAATTACATTTCATAAATATTTAAAATAAACAAAACACACTGCGCTCCCTGTATTGTCATAATTCAGTTATGTATTTGATGTTCTTTAATTATTTGATTAAATCCATATCAAATAAAGTCTAAAGCTGCCCATCCACTACAATGATTCCACGTTTCTCGGTGGAAATCTCGTTCTAGTGGATGATGCAGATCTTTGCATTTCACAAACTATTATCTTGCCTAATCATTGTCGTTAACGACAACTTTATCAATCATAATTCCTGATTGATTCGTTTCACNGGTCCGATATTTTGTGGGCATTTCCGATATTGCTAACGAGTTTTGGGTATTTCTTTTATGTTATAACTAACGATTTTAAGGCAGCAAATCCGTTATGTCTACTACCATTTTTTTGGGGGGGAGAGAAGTATGGTGTGTGGTACTAATATTAACACGTTGGGAAAAATCTTTCACAATATCGTTCAAAACCATGCTGCAACGAGAATCGTTGTGGTGGATGCCCAGCTTAACAAGGGAACCAAACAAGATTCCTATTTTTAAAATGATTTAATGATTTAACCTATGAAAATACAATCATCAAGAAAGTAGAAACCACTAGCCAATACCACGTTCTACATAATGTAGTTAAGCAAATACAATTTCAAAGTTTTTCATAGCCACGTGCAATTGCTAGAGACCTTCTGGTTCTTACTAAAAATTAATCTATTAATAACTGGTATGATCAGGGTGATCAGCTCCACCCTGATCATACCAGTGCCTATCCTGATTATGGCCCAGAGCATGGGATTCTATATTTCTGAAACCATGAATATCAAATATGAGGAAAACACAATGTCAAGTACCCCATACAGGCACCTGTGTGTTCTCCATTTAAAGTAGATGGACTTCAGAAAACCAACTTTCAGTTTTCAAATACTAAAATGTTTGTACAGAAACATGATTGCTACACATCAAGAGGTAGCCCATGGAAGGTGTTCCGCGTTCACCTGCTACTCCCCTTTATATTCATCTCGTGTTGCCCTCCCCAGAGATCACGTTTATTTTTTGCTCAACTGGCCCACCGCAACCCTCACCCAACTGATTTGTAATGCAGCCAAAACCTTGATAGCTAAATATTGGAAAAAGTGGTCCGCCCCTACTAAACCGTAACTACTCAATAGAATAAGCTATATGGCTAACATGGAATATATCACCAGCCTCCAACAAAACAGAGTTGCTGGTTTCAACCGTATGTGGTCCCCTTGGTTACTTTTGACTAATTCACGACCAATAGACACCTAGCTGTAGCATGGACTGTGTTTAGTTTTTGCGTCTTTCATTTTTTTCCATTTATTTCTTTCTTTATTTTGCATTATCCCTACGCACTTTTGCTGGCTATCTAAAAGGTGCTACTGATGTTTACACCTCCCTTCCCAGTTTCCTCTCCCCCCTCCCCTTTTCACCCCCATATTGCAAACATTTTATGCTTAGGTCATTTCTAGCCCCTCATGAGTCCTCTAGTTATAACTCCCCGTGCTTTGTTTTTTGTATCCCTTTGTATCATTCACAAGAGTCTGATCTTTGTTTTTGTTTTTTATTTGGGCTCCCTAAGCCCCCTGTAATGTGTTATTCTCCCAATTGTTCCTCTTTGCTGTGTTTTCATATCTGTAACTGAAATGAATAAACAAATAATGCTTAATATATTCATCTCCTATACTTTTCAAGCACAAAAATATTTCTCTTAGTAAAACTCACTCTATGGTATCCAGACAATACAGACTGCTAGGTTGGCGCGCTGAAAATTCATACAATGTAATGTCCATAATAATGCAAATATTTATATATATATATATGAATACATGAGTGAATGAATGGATGAATACACATGCCAATTGTATTGCTCTCAGAAAATAAAATGTACCCTTAGTTCAGATTCCTCAAAAGTGTATTGTTGAAAAAAGCAAACAGAGGAATCCTATGTGTGGCATCTGTATTTATCCTGCTAGAAAGATCTCAGAACTCCAGAGAAACTCCTATTTTGTATGTCCTATTGATATGTTAACAGGAATGCCAATGTTTTTCTTTTTTTTCCTGCTTTAAAACTTTCCAGGAGACATTGTACCCATTTGGGTCTGAATCTGAGAAGTCATAAATCGCTGAACTATGTAACAATCTGTCAGGCTGACAGGCAATGTATCCCATGCTTGACTGATTTTCTGTTATTTGAAATCCATGTGTTTAGTGATGGCGTCTTAAAGAATGTAGCTGGGGAAAAAGATATATATATATATATATATATATATATATATATATATATATATATAATTTTTATACTGTATTTCACAAACATGGAAAATGATAGTTTTAATCAATTAATAGGTATTTCTGTTATGTACAATGAAATGTAATATAGACTACAGTAAGCCAGAGCAGATGCAATTCAAATTTAACTAAATTAAAGGGTATTGGCTATTCTGATGAAATGGATTTTAGACAGGCAATGTAATTGGGCACCTGTCACATAGAATACCAGTTCCTTCCCCGTACTGCTTGCTGTGCTGTACTGATATACAAGCGTTTAGGGATCACAAGATCAATTTGACAGCTGACAGGTCTTTCTGATTGATTTTTGTACATGTGAAAATGGAGATGATCAAAACAAAGCAATAAAACAGCAAAATGCAATTTCTATATACTATCATTTATATGTAGTTAAATAGATTTATTAGCGTTTGTGTATTTTGATCGTCATTTGGGCAATCAGATGTTAATGTCTGGTTCCATGGAAATATGAAAAATTAAAGAAGTAACTTCGCAGCCAGAAAAGATCTGTAATTAAAATAGCAGATGACTGGCGTATATGCATATAAACTGTAAGCTTAAAACTGACAGACCAGACACGGTGAATGGAATTATCCAATTACATAATATTAAAAAGATATCACGTTTGCTAAAAAAAAAAAAAAAAAGTTCGATTAACAACTTTAACAGAAACTTCTCGTTGTTTTGTGTCTTATCTTGGGTTTGTTTAGCTCTGTCACATGCTACTCGCATTCATCACATGATCAGTTTGTTTTTTGTCCCGTATTCTCATTATATTTCAGTAAATTAAGAGTAGAATCTATGATAACAATAAGTGGAAATACCTTTTGGACCTCTCCTTTAAATTACATCTTAATGTGGCGATGCAACAGGCTGTGCACCTATGCCTGTCTTTAAGTACCAGAGTCAAAATATAGTATACTGTACTGTTACATTGATTGCCCAATCAACTATTGCCTTTACCTCACCATATATATCGCTTGTGTCGTCCTCCCTCTAGAACTAAAACAATTTATAAGACTCTAAATACTAAAAAGAAGGACCCTAATATTACTTATTCACACCAAACCAGCAATCCTAGCTATGAGCCATGTTCAGAAACCTTTGCAAATTTCACAGTGATATGCCCAGTAATAAGAATGAACCCAATGGCGGTTGTAGTGTGTAGTGATCATTATGGAAGCACTTTTGGTTTTCATGCAATAATGGCCATTTGCAAATGACAGTTATTGCATAATAAACAAACTCATCTAGTAAACAGAGCTATTACTCCCCTATAATTATTCCCAGGCAATCTCCTATCTCCTGTTTCTTCTTTGCAATTGCTCATGTTCAGCTGATTATGTCATCACAAACTTGCAGAATTGATCTGTTTACACATGGGAATATGGGTTCCATTTCCATTGTTACCTTGCTCACACTTTGCGCTGCCCTCAAGTAAAACTTCTTCAAGAATTATTCCCAGTGCTTTTTATGTACTACTTTGAGCAGTTACATTTTCAGCAGGACAATATGGCTAATAAATTAGGGAACAATAAGGCGGTGCCGAAACAACTGGGACGTGACTGAGATAGTTAAAAGCCTGTTCTATTACATTATTAATAGTATAAATCTATTTATCAAAAAAAAATGGCCTTGACGTTAGGTAAGTTTTTTACCAACTTCACCTTTATACATAGTCCACATAGTCTAACCCTAACCTTCCCCTTCTCCAAATGGCTCCCATACTGTAGTGTACCCTAACCCTCCCCTTTTCCAATTCTTCCAATTCAATCCAATTCCCACAGCCTGACCATAGCCTTCCTGTTTTCCCACAAATACCATCCTCACAGTCTAAGCCTTACCGTGCCCTTCCACACGGGGTGGGTGGGTGATGCCCACCATATCTTCATCTGACTGACCAGTAAAGCATCAGTGTTTAAAAAGATCATGTCATGGTAATGAATGGGTAAGTTGCCAAAATAAGGATGATTCAGCATACTTACCCATTCATACCCATTCAGAACTTTTGAAATACATACAGTACATTTCCGTCCTCTGTTAATATTTCTAAAATGTATCATGTGCTTCATGACATTTATCCCACCTCCATTTATATGTCTGCCTAGTGGCAAACATTATTATAATTCTTTTTTAAAAATATTTTCTGGTTAGATAATAAAACTTACAGTGTTGTCTGCATTGGGGGTTTTTATGCTCTTTATACATTATGAATGATAGCAGCTTGTTCTATTATAACAACTGTTTATGACTTCTTGGCTGAATTCATAACTTTACAAACAAAAGCGACTTTCTCATAAATATTCTTAAATAGAATAGTGATAATGGCTGCTTTGTTCCCCTGAAATTTACATTTATTTGGAGTGTATATATATATATTATTTTTCTGCTACTTAATCCTGCTTATACCTCTGTGATCTATATACAATATATATTTAGAATTGAAAACGTTCCACATACACAAAACAAGTTTTTGCATTGCTCATTAGTTTTTTGTTGAATAAGGCCACTTAGTCTCAGGCAGGCTGAAGAGGATCCTATTATTAAAAGAAATTGGGAAAAAAGCCACACAACCTTGTTTAAACATAAGAGCCTTTAGTTAGAAACTATTGTCGTTAAGCTACAAACACAACAGACGCTAATAGCATTTCCTGACAATGTAGTGGAAAATAACGCNGAAACAAAGAGCACGGAATGGAGTTTGGTAAATGAGTTTGCTACATTATGTTTTATCTCAGACAAGTCTAACCTTCTCATTTTAAACGCTTTATTGAAATTTTAACTGATCTCCAGCGAGGGTTTCAAAGCTTAAGCTAATTACACTTGACGGAGACATGCTTGATGAGATGGGAATAAAATGCAACTTTTGAAAGGGTGAAAAATCTCTGACCATCTGCTAGTGACATTACACAGGGAACAACAGCGAGGAACAGAAGGGCAGCTAGCCAGAGAGAAAAGGTGCATGCTTCTTTTAATTACTTAGTCAATGAGACTATTACTTAGAATTCTACAAGGAAGGAATGAGAATATGAAAGAAAAAAATAGAAGAAGTGGTATTGCCGCTAGGAAAAGCTGTAACTGAAAAGCAGAAACAGAACTAATGTCTAGGCCTTTTATTAGAGAGGTCTCCTAATTACAAGCCAGGGCTAATCTATTTTACAGAAGCCTATTTTTCTTAAGAATACATTTATTTGTAACTTATTCTAGAACTCCTGCTTACAGAATAACAAACAGGCCATTGATATGCCAGCTATGCTTAGTGTTTCATCATCTCGGAGTTCATGTAAGGCTTTAGGACTTAGGTGCTGCATACCCATAATGCAGCTCATCCATAATGATAGGGCCAATAGACTTCAGTGCATGGACTCAGTGTATCAGTGTAAATAGCGGGGGCCCAGGACTGTCAAAAATGCTAATACTAAGGTTTCCCCCCGGTGACGTTATGATGTTGTGAGATCTGGGAGTATATTTACTAAGCGGTCAGATTGCAGTGAGATTTGAAAGTTGCCCATGGCGACCAATCGGATTTAAGCTCTCAGTTTAGTTTTACACTCTGGAGAATGTGAGCTTGAATCTGATTGCAATCTCGGTTTTAGTAAATATACCCCTTGGTGTCTAAATGAGTTCTGGCATGCAGAAATAACAGACGGAATACAGATAGAAAGCATTCACACTGCAGCTTTCTATCTGTTATCTCTGCTCATGTCATGACGCTGGTTCCTCGCTCTGTTCAGGCCCCCGCTATGTCCAGGCCCGAGACACGAGGCCGGCTGTTCTACCCGATGGCGGTCTTGAGGGTATGTAGGAATGGATCCAGGCTCCCATATGACCGGATGGTTATGACATTAAGGGCTTACTCTGTACCCTCTACCTCCTCATCCCAATGTCCTCCCTCCCAATTAGCATGTTAGCTCACACATATAGTGCCCTCCACCCTCCTGTCGTCACATGCCCCCCACCTTGTTTGCTTATCCTGCACCACCATGGCCACTGCAGCGGTGATCTTCAGCTCTTGTGCCCATGTACACAAGATTCATGTGGCAGTGATCACTGGACAGGACAGCACTGAGAATCACCAGGGATAGGTTAATGGATTATAGCTATTGTGGTCTAAATGATGAGTACTGGATTAATTAGAATATTAAAAAATATTCAATGCTGAAGTAATAAAAATGAATTCTTCCAGTGTGAACAGGATTCATTGTACAATATAACAGAAACAGGCAAATAAACACCATTATTCTGCCACTATGTTATCCCAGGGCTCATTGTGGGCGATTTCTTGCACTGTGTACGCGCAGTTCGAACTGATTGATGGCTTGCACATGTAGTGTACAGATGTCACCTATCATTTACAACTCTGGATACGGATATAATAAATGATGATAATAAGAAATGATTCTTTAATGGCACAACTGTTGTACACACAAGGATATATCATTATACAAACAGAATTGTTCCAGTCATGTAAACATGATTAGAAATGAATGCAAACATTGTATTATTATACTTGCTTTACTTAGCCGCTTAAACATGACTTGTAATCATACATAAATTATTATTCTGTATTTAAGAGATTTATATTGGAATCTCATTGTTCCCAATGGAGTTAAACTGTTTACAGAGGTCTCAAACACTTGTACTAATTTCATTTTAATTAAAGCTGTGTTTTTTTTATGTTTGCAAAAAATGTGTTAATTTAATGTGTTAAATGAAAACATATCTTTAATGACGGGTCGCATTACTGATAAGCATAGCCAGCTACTTCTAAGGGAGCATGCTACAAAACTAGAATGGGTTCTGTCTGAGCTTACTGAGAATAACATATATAGAATTTTGTACAGTAAAGGGAGGATGCAACCACCTTGGAGCGGTAACAAGAAACAGCTCAAACCAACACTGATGTATAGGGTTCCCTGGCCCTAAAAAATGTAACAGTAAAAGAAAGGTGTTATGGGAGTGTGTTTTGCGCGGCCACTATTGAAAATAACTCTAAAATTCCTAAAAATGATAAAGCATACACCGCTATAGAATGTAAAAGTTCATATGGTAGTAATGATGGACTGTTCCTGCAGCAGATTAATCTCTGATAAACAGCAGCAATGAATAATTAGCACATATTGGAAGGAACCATGATATCAGTAAAAACGATACTGAATTAATAAAATAAATGTAACAAGCCACAACTTTTTCTGTAATACCCCACCCCACCTTATTCTATAATAGTATAACAAGGCACACCTACTTTTATAATAGTATAACAAGCCACACCTTCTTCTATAATTGTATAACAAGCCACACATTCTTCTATAATTGTATAACAAGCCACACCTTCTTCTATAATTGTATAACAAGCCACACCTTCTTCTTTAATAGTATAAAAAGCCACACCTTCTTCTATAATAGTATAAAAAGCCAAACCTTCTTCTATAATAGTATAACAACCCACACCTTCTTCTAGAATAGTATAAGCCACACCTACTTCTAGAATAGTATAACAAGCCACGCCTCCTTCTATAATAGTATAAGCCACACCTACTTCTAGAATAGTATAACAAGCCACGCCTTCTTCTATAATAGTATAAGCCACACCTACTTCTATAATAGTATAACAAGCCACACCTACTTCTATAATAGTATAATAAGTCACACCTACACAAGCACTCAGGACACTTTTAAGATTGGATTGCAATCCTAAAAAATACAGTACTTACGCTCTCTAAATGGGAACGTTTAATGACTTCATCCAATCTTCAAGCAGAACGCAGTGTGAGGATTCTGTACTATTTCAGACATAGACCCGCATCTCCTTACAAGGACTATTTACTGTTTCAAAGAACATAACCTTAAATCCAAGTTTCCTATGGCGTCATTGTGAGCCACACAATACTAGACACCGGAGCACAGAGTAACTGAGTACAGTATAAATACCATAGTTGTGATATACACAGGACATTGGGATTGAAGATCGCCAGGTCAGCCGTTTGAATCATGGCTCACATGAGACGGATAATGCCTCCTGACTGCACTGGAATGAGTTCAGTTGTAGGCGTCATAGTTTCATAAAGCAGCTTGTATATTTTCCATCTGTTTCTACTTGTACATGCTGGAAAATCATATAAAATCATAACACCAGCGTTTCCATGCCATACCAGCCTACTCTGATCTATTCCAGCTTTTACTGCAAGCTTGCCAAGCATACAGAAGGTTAAATAGTTTAGTCTATGTGTGTGTCTGTGTGTGTCGGTGTGTGCGCACCCCTCTGAATATCTGTCAGCACTTTGGGTGCACAAAAATATGTACATTTGTTCCTGCTACATATTTTCTGAGCCCTCCAATTAAAAACTACATGTCCCATCATGCTTTGCCAAGGCCCAGGCATACAAATGTTATTGGTGCCTGATGGGGAGTGTAGTTTCACAACACCGTGAGAGGCAAAGGTTGTCCATGTGTAATCTACAGCATTCTGACATATGTGGCGTAAAAATGTTGTCTTTGATTTGTAATAGCAAATATCACACCCCTACCTGTGTCTTTTGGACAGTGAATCAGATGCTAACACAAGCATTGGGGCTGATCCAGAAATTTGGAGTAAAGGTATAATAAGCGTATGTGTAGAGCTGGTTAAAACCAAGTTAAAATCGAAATCGCAATTTCATGAACTGAAATTTACAGATTCATCATAACCCAATGTAGTATGTGAGTCCTATGTGTAAAGCAAAGTATTTTCCCAACATGCAAAATAATGACACAGGGCTACACTTATACCATATACACTTATACCTTAGACACTTATAGCATATACACTTATACCATATAAAATTATACCCATTTTGACCTAAAAAAAAAAGTGTAAGTGCTACTCTGGAACATATACCTCCCAACTGTCCCCATTTCAGCGAGGCGGCTCCACTGCTTGGGCAGATTCAGGTGGAACTTATTTGTCCCATTTTCGGGACCCCCCCCAGATATTGGGAGAAGGGGAATGGGCTCACTTACATTAGGTTACGCATTCTGATGCACTTATAAATGTGAGAATAGGCAGAAACGGGGCTGACACAGTTCTTTTTACTAAGATCTTCGGTTTTAATGGCTTTCAAGGTAAAAATAGATCTTGTAAATGGGCATCTTAATGCTTCTACCTTGTGAATACTGAATAAAGAAACAGCTGTCATCTTGGAAACAAACATTGTTGTAGAAAGGGCTTTTATTTTCTTTGGAAAGTGATGATATTTTTAAGCTGAATTTGATATCCATAACAAAGAACAGATGTGTTTATACATCGCTGAATCTAACATTGTGTTTACCTAATTATGATAATAGAATATCATTTCAGAAACTCAGCCTTTAGCTGCCTATCAGGGCAATTCAGCGCAGTCCATTCGGGGCTGATGGTGCATTATAGAACACAGTCATTTTATATTAAACAGCAAAATGCTAATTCTTTGTTAATAGGACAATAAAGCATGGCACAAGGAAGCAGCAATTAGTCTGTAATAGCTCTACCGAATGATTCTGCCATCCACACATATCAAAACCATTTACCTAAATTTAATGTAAAAGCTTTAACTAACACGCAGCAATCACAATCTGGGCATGACTCACAATGTGAATCATAACACACTGGGTGAGCTTTGAATACAAGCATGAGAAGGAAACGTGTAGGAGCTAGATTTGCCAGAGACATATGTTCTATGTTCGATGAATCTGCTGAGGTCATGCCGATGTGTCAGTCCAGTTAACACAATTTTGCAATTAAGCGCATGTCAACACCTAGAGACCTGGAGATGAGTTTACCAGGAACGATCTGTAATGACTTTCATTTGAATTGGGATTCTAAAAAACAAACCGTAATCTTAATTATTATAAATTCAAGGGGTAACGGACAGGAATGTATACTGTATACTGTATTATATTAAAATACAATGTAAACCTCATTTAGGGCTTGTATGCACACCAATACAGATTTCACTTGTATTTTTTATATGCAACAAACTTTTCCCATCCACACGAAATGTAATTAACATGAGGATCCATAGAAATGTATATTCCGTGTGTGTGGATATTTTATCATAGGGTCACTCTTAGATGTTACATGGGTTACTGGCGATTCTCTGAATATACATGCTGTCATGGCAGTGGCATACACACTGGCACCACCTTCTCTCTCCTCTGTTGCATGGCACTCCTGTTTAATGCATGGCAAAAAGGACCCGAGACCAACATCCCCAATTTGCAATCTCCCTACAATCTCCCTGCTTAGTAAATTGAGGCCCAGAAGTGGTGCACAGACATTAGTAACAGAGACCACCCCTAGACATGTCATATATCCCCCCCTCTCCTGGACATATAGAAGTGGATTAACTGCCCCCATAATACTTCCCCAAGTCTCTACAGAGTATTATCATGTAATCACAGGTAAGGATAATATATAGTCACTCAAGCTCTGGTAAAATAGTGTATTAGTAGCAAATCAACGGTGTAATAATGCCAAAAATTGAACAATTTATTAAAATATCCAAATATATATTTATAGCGAATTACTATCTTTTATGTTTTAAATTGGAAAACCTGTTATAAAGGTTCTTAAGATTAATATGACTCTCACTCAATGTAATCATTGTTTGTGGTGTGGTAGCACTGGTCGAGACCGCACCCGTCTCAGGAACAACCTTCCTCACCCATTACCAATATACTCTCTAAACTTACAAGTCTTCCTTAAAACTAAACCCTTCAGATAAGCTTAGCAACTCCAACCTCCTTGGCATTTGTCAACCCTATTTATAACTACTTTTCGATCCAGTTTTTGTATATGTTGCTATTAACACAACACTGCAGTGTGACCAAATAACACAGAGCACTCAGTACTTTAACAACACAACAAGGCTGGCCTATGGTGTGATTCATAGCACTTTCCCTGTGTTCTATAGATTGTAAACGTAAGCTCCTCTCACTCACCAAGTCTGTTACATCATAAAATGTTACATTCATTTTACATTGTTCAAACTGTAAAGACTATATATAATGACGATGCTATAAAAAACTAATAAATAAATTCAATGAAAATAACAGCCTTCAAATAAACTCTACAGAGTCATCACGTATAATAATAGTGAATTCTCGCACTACAATCTACAAAGGGTATATATATGGTACAGTGGGTATATATGGTACAGAGGGTATATATGGTACAATGGGTATATATGGTACAGTGGGTATATATGGTACAGTGGGTATATATGGTACAGAGGGTATATATGGTACAGTGGGTATATATGGTATAGTGGGTATATATGGTACAGTGGGTATATATGGTACAGTGGGTATATATGGTACAGTGGGTATATATGGTACATTACCATTTTGTTCATCTTCTGAAAGATTTTGAGATTCTTCTGGTATAAGATTGTTTTCACTTTGTTCTAAAATAAAATATGTAAAAATGTTTCAGATTCTTAGGTCACAATACATTATTTTATAAATAAATAAAATGTATACAATAGTTGCATCAGTCACTGGCAAGGTGAGTATGCCCAGTATTATTAACCTGTAGGAATTATGTGGGTGGACCCCTGATTTTGACAGTGTTAGTGTGTAGAAGGGGTCATGGTCCAATTTACTCAGTAAACAGGAATCTTGCTATAGGGACATTGCTATTTGATAGCTGTCCTTTAAAACAAACTTTGTAACACCAAGCTGCTACATATAACATATAGTTCTAATATATAGTATATATAGCTAGACTTTGATGGGACAGTTACACTTTTACACGTTGAGCCCCTTCATTGCACATGGGATATATAATACTTTTGTATATGGAGCATAACAGAGCCTGGTGATAAGCATGAATGCTCTGTGGGATAGCAGCATCCTGACACTCTGCTTAGCAAAAAGTTGTCTGAGTTTAAACTGTTCACATACTTGAATAACAACAGCTGGTTTATAAATGATTAAACACCAAATGAAAACATGCATGTGTAATACCTTGAGATTCAGCGCTCGTTTCAGCTTCAGGTCTGATTTCCACCTCTGTAACGGTTTCAGCGTTTGCTACTAGAAAAGCATGATAATAATGGTTAGTGTTCCTCTGTTACCTTGTTCAAACCAGTTTGTGTAAGAAAAAAAACAAAACATTGAAAAACAAAATATAGTTATTAGTCCAGAAATAATAGCAGACAATGAACGTTTAGTTATTACATTAACTAGATCAATTTTATATATACAAAGAGTTTTGTCAAAGCTTATACCAAGTGTGCAGTTATTGTCATATTGTAATTCTGATCATCTATACTGCCTGTCCTGATATACCAATTATTAATAATTGTTAAGCTTACTTATTAGGCACCACAAAGTGTCTGCAGCACCGCACAATGGGGAATATAGACTGACAAGCTTACATTCTAAAGAAGATTGGGGATTTGATGCATAGAAGCAATTACATAGACCAGTGGTTCCCAAACGTTCTCAGTTGAGGCACCCTTAGGGTCTCCATAATTTTTCAAGGCACCCCTAAGACATAATAATTTCTAATTTTTAAGTTTTTGAGTCAGAATAGTGTAATAACTATTTAAGTAAGATAGATATTAAATCTTGTTTATCTCCTATACGAGATGTAAAATTGTGCTTCTAAGTAACACTATCAACATAGCACCACATTGAAAACAACACTCCGCGGCACCCCAATGAGAGCGTCGCGGCACCCCAGGGAGCCTAGGCACACAGTTTGGAAACCACTGACATATACACTAGGGACAAATTAGTCCACTGCCAATTCACCTACCGGTATGTATTAAATTCAATACAAAGGTTACAGAATCACTGAGTAATGTGTAGGTATAAACTTATTTATAATGTTATTAAGAAAAACATAATTATACATTCTTGAATGTAGTTGAATATTGCATTGGCATCAGGGCTCGAAGTNGGGGTGTATACGGGGGTATGCCATACCGGCAATTCTCCCAGTGTTGTAATGGAAAAACTACAAATCTCCATTGACTTCTATTATATTCAGTGTTTCCATACCGCCACTTCTAAATTTCCACTTCGACCACTGATTGGCATTGTGACTAAAATGTGGCCAGAAATTATGACCACCATTTCTAATACATGTACTATCCTCCCCTACATTATATAATATATATACTGTATTCATATAGAGGCTCTTGCGTGGTGATTTGCTCTATCCTTTGGACCAGTCCCGTAATGTAGCCACAAATAATACCTTGAGATGCATGGCTCATTTCAATGTCTGTTTTCAGCCCCTCTTCACCTGGATCTTCTTTTTCTGTTTTTCCAAAGACACAAAAAAATGGTTGGTCATTGTTTTGATCAACAAAAACTTTCATCATTTCTTATTTTATTTGTATAATGTAACCTCTCTGCATCGGCTTTAGACTGTAGGTTCCTGGTTGACCACCCAGGCCAGGAACACAGCTCACTCATTGGTGGTCAGAGACCACATGTCCTGGCTACTAGTCAGCTATGTTGCCTTCTTGCTTTAGCACATTCAGCGCAAATGTTGACTACTGGGCCTGGATCTTGCTATTGCAACCAGGACGCAGCCTACCAATGCAGAGGGGGTTTGATAAATAATGGCAGCTGATTCTTCAGCCACCCAGTAAATAGACTGGCAAGTGCAGTATGGTTATAGTCTCTATGCTTCTCCTGCTTCTTTGTTCCTCCCTGCCTCTTTCTCTAAGCTGTATTTTCTGTGATTGCTGATTGTCCCTTCCTAACCCATCTGCCTCTTGTCTTCCAGCGTTATTCCCATGTTAATTCGCAGGCATCGCATTGTGACGTGGTGATCCTGTGTGCCTGTGGATTGCATCCGTGTCAGCCTTGTTTTGTCTCACAGTATTGTTAGGGGTTAGTCTACCTTTATTCACCAGGCTATTTCTCCTGTCTTGTTTGTTGTCTTGCATACCCGCACACGTAGTATTGGTTCACTGGGGGCCGTGTCCTGACAGAAGTTCTACAGCACCAGTCTGTCCACACCTTTAGGGGCTCCAGTGAAAATCAGACTGGTTAGACCTCAAGCTCCGGTGGCTGATTCTTAACATTAGTGTCCCGGTGGCAGAAAGTTCTTGCTCTTACTTACACACACCCTGGTGATTGGTGTCGGAGCACCGTTTGCATTAACTCTTAAATCTCAATCCATTCAATAATGCGTATATAACAATAATTTTTTTTTTCATGGGTATAATTTACACCGAAAATGTTTGTTGTATAATATACATTCCCTACAAAACGACTTGGGTAATCAAGAATAAAAGCTTCTGTATAAAATAAAATGCAATCATTGGCTATTTAGGTTTTTCGATATTGCTGTGACACATTTGCCCAGTTATGGTCATTAGACTTTGCAGTCTGCCAAAATGTCATTTACAGTTCAATAATCAGAATGTACAGGGTTAGTAACGGTTTTAGGTCCTAAGAGCTTGTTCATTGTGAGCAATTATGTCTAAAGTTTCAATCAGATGTATGGGAGCCAAAGACAGATTTCTCCATTTCATCTGTATCTTTTTCTTATTCATTTCTTAATGTTTACCAACAGAAGTCTGAATTCATATTCATTCTCACATTATGATGAGGACATTTTTGTAATATACCGTATATACTCGAGTATAAGCCGAGGTGCCTAATTTCACCTAAAAAAAACTAGGATAACTCATTGACATCATACAGGACAATGACTCGAGTATAAGCCAAGGAGGGCACTTTCAGCACAAAAAAATGTGCTGAAAAACTAGGCTTATATAAAGTATATAAATTTGAGTAGTAAAACATAACAAAAAATATTTTGTCATTATGGGGCCGATTCAATCCCTCGCGAAGACGGGAAACAACGCGAAGTGCGCTTTTTCCCTTCTATTACGGGACTGAAACCTCGCGTATTTTTGTACGCACCTTGTACGCCTTACAGCGTAAGGCAGAAAGAATTCGCGCGAAGGGGATTGAATCGGCCCCTATGTTGTTTTTAAATCTCCCATTGTGTTCACTTTTTCACCAGTTGCCGCCTTTTGCAATTGAACCTGTGGTTAGCACTAAGGTTAAAGATTGTAGATTGTATCAAGATCACCTTTGTTACCTGGAGATGTCTCCATCATGTCCACCTCTGGAACATCTAATACTGTGGGTGACACCATAGATTTTTCTAAAAATAAAACAGCAAAAATACATTATTTATTTAGAGAAACCTAACATTAGCTGACTGATTAGGGAGGGATGGAGGCCTTGATGTATGAAAACCATGCTTAAAGACCCGCCCCCTGTAGCCAAACCCCATGTATTTGGTATGAATGGGAGGGTGTGGTGTCATCAAGCTCTGTCCATTCATAGCAGCGATCGAACTGAGACCGTGATTTACACTGTCTGAGTGTCAGCCATCTATGACCACCAAGTAATTGTAAATCACCTCCCTATATTTATTATTTATTTATTAACAGGTAGTTATATAGTGCCATCAGATTACGTAGCGCTTTATAATTTGATCAATAAGACATGACTAAGTGGTAACAGACAAGTAATTCCCTAGACACCCATATGCTACAGCTTATACAAGTTTATATTAAGACAGACCAAAGCCTAAATTTACTAAGCAGGGGGATTGAAAAGTGGGTACATTTCCCATAGATTCAGTTTCATTTTACATACTGGAGAATGTGAGCTTGAATCTGATTGGTTGCTATGGACAACATCCCCACTTTTCAGTCTCCCTGCAATCTCTCAGCTTAGTGAAGACTTGTGTGAAGATGTGTCCTGTTATCAATACAGCGCACAGATTGAATAACAATTTTTGCGCTTACAAATTGTCCACATCCCTCTTGTGCAGCAGATTTCAATTATTTTACTTATTTGGTAAACAGGGTAGAGCGCTCCAAAATTCCTAGTTTACAAAATACAATTATGAATACTGCCAGCATCTACAGGATAAATATCTGCAAATATGAGTGATAGCAATCCAGTAAAACACACTGTAAGCATTCTGTAGGATGTTTTCACTGAATATTGAAAATAAAATTCTAGACTTATGCGTCCAATAATATTGTAATAAAGTCAGCTATGGAAACATTACAATAAAAATCCATTGCACTGGCAGATATTATGAAACTGACACATAAATAATAAATACGACAGTCTTTAAATGAAAATGCTGAATGTCTGGTGCTAAGCAAAAATAATACTTTGTTTAAGGAACTACATAAAAGTAATTTCCAATGGCTGTCAACAATAATATACATACATAAATCAATAAAAGAGATAAAATGTTTTATTAAAGAGAAGAAAACGCTTGCTGCAGTCGCCTATCTGAGTCCTGGTCAAAATCTGAAGAACCCCATTACGACACAGAACACTGGCAGGAGACTAGCTAACTTGTTTTATTTAGAAAGAAATAGTTAATATATTGCTTCTACTAAATCTCTTATTTATGAGAGAATCAGAATGGATGCTGCTAAAAGCCCAAAGTTCCCTAGTCATCTAAACCGCAATATCATTTCGGATACGTTTCTGTTATGTTCAAAACCAATGTGCAACATTCATCACTAGACACAATTGGACTGAATGGAAGTTTCTGGAATAGCCTCATCATTCTTGTGTCATTTCCAGTGGTATTTAACATATTTATAGCCCCGTACTAGATAGTTACTTTCTTATTCAGAATACATCATGCCAACACAATTATAACAATTAGTGGTATAACAGAATTGTTTATTATCAGTTAATCTGCATTTAAAAGTGCAAAACTCTGCTTAGTGTTTGTTTCAATGTTTAAATAACAGGTGGCCTCTAAAAAACATGTGTGTTTCCACAGCCTCTCCATGTTTTCCTTAGCTAGAGGCAAGTGTAAGTGTAAGTTTCAGCACAAGGCACAATGAAGCAGCAGAGCGGCCATTTTGTTTTCTGTCGTTCTAATTTGTACCCAGCAAATAGGAAAATCATGATGTCATTCATCATGGGTGTAACTACCACTATAGTAGCCATAGCAGCAGCTATGGGGCCTGTAGCCCTTGGCGGCCCATTGCAGGATTACCCAGGCTTCCCAGCAGTCAGAGGTCTGGAGCTTCTGGGAACAGGATCCCTTAAATGGAACCCACGTCCGATTTACTTTGTGTTTCTTATTGTTTTTTTTTTATGTACTTTACTGCAGTTTTGGGCCCCCATGTTTGTATGTATGTATGTATGTATGTATATATACTCCTCCTGCTATTCATAATATTTATCTCAGATATGTTTCAATAATTTTATCACAAGGTACTTTTTACCATTATCTCTTGGTTGTTGAAAATAGTAGTTACCCTAAAATCAGGTGTACACTCATATTACAGGTTGTTATATAGAGACATTAGATTACGCAGAGCTTTAAAATTGCAACAATAAATAAGACTCGACTAGGTGGTAACAAACAGAATGAACACCCTGCACGCAAACTTACACTCTATAAGATATTGGAGATTGATACACAGGGGTAAGTGCTATTTACTATACAACGGACCAGCCAGGGTGAGATGTAAAAGTGGTCAGTGCTCTGTATGATCCAGTCACACAGCAGTTTTAGTATATTTCCGTCTTTCCCTAAGCCCCATAGAAGTCAAGTCATTATACAAAGATCTATTTGAATTATAAGAAATTATGATCATGCCCCACTTTATTCAGCAATTGGTTACTGACATTTCCCAGGATGGGCTCATATATGTATTACTAAATAACTATATAAATACTAACACTGAATAACACAAAAATGATACATTACTACTAGGATCTGTTTATCATTGCATGCAAAAATTATAATAATGTATCTTTAATAAACATCACTCAAGAATGAATAAGTCATACAAAGTTTTGCTCTACTCACTTACGACATACAACCTTTCTAATGATTAAAGCAAAAATGAAAAAACGCTGATAAGGAATATTTTCCAAACAGAGAAGTAGTATAAAAGCTGCTCTAAGCATTCTGTCATATATCCCTAATCTCCGATCTACTATACATCAAGAGCAGTGGAAATAGAATTCCTCATCATGCAAGGGAACAATACGCTTGTCACAGCCTGTAATGGCAGATAAGATAATACATGTGCTTTCTGGAGCAATTATATGTAAGGTTTCAGGGGGATGTCACGTATTTCATGTATTTCAATATAGGAAAGCATTTTAAAAAACCTGGGGTGGGCTATGCTACAGACAAGGCTGCCCTAGGGAACATTCATCTTACTGCCGGCCTTGTGACTAGGAAATGTAACCGTACGGCTTATATAACCTTTTATAATAAGAATTGACAATTCAATGACTGCTTAAGATTTTATTATTGAACTACTCTCCCATCTAGTAGAGAGCTAGATGGCACATACTAGTAGTTTACTACTTTTACTTTATAACATTACTAAATACCGCCATATCGCAGTATTGTCCTGCCATTGACAATGCTTATTCTTTGCATCGCCACCTAGCTGTTACTGGTGGAACTGCAACTTTTCAGAGTTACTGATAGCATGGCACAGAAGCATACTAGCATGCTTTCAGGATAAATCCAGTGCCATGTCACATCTGTAGTAACACATTACAACACTGTTCTATTGTGTGTTTTACACTTGAGCATCTGGAGTAAGACATGTAAACTCGAGTAAAGGGCTCCAAACGTGAACTTACATGTGACACATTTCTAAAATAATGCCATGGCACTGGATTTACCCTGAAAGCATGCTAATATGGACAGTAACCCTGAAAAGCAGTTGCAGTTCTAACAGTAACAGTTAGGTGGCGTATCAATGAAGAAGATTACAACTGGCAAGGACAGGAGAACCTGCGTGCTGTTGGATACAGTGGGACTGATCCAGAATCCTATTTGCACCCTTTTTCAGGTGCTGAGCAAAATCATGTTGCAAGGTGAGGGGAACAAATTCATTTTAATTGTACTGCATGAGGGAACGCTTCGCTTTTACACAGAGATCTCACAAACTGCATAGAATTATATCTGTAGATTAGAGTTGAGCTAGAAAACTTCAAGTTTAAACTTGCCTCCCCTGTAGTTCAATGTTTGGTTTTTCCCAGATCTACGCACCTGTTTTACCCTTACTCCCAAACTCTGGATCATCTCAATTATGTCTTTGACTTGAAATTTTTCGAAAATCTACATGTGGCGGAGCCAGACATACATACCCCAAGCATGGTGCTATCCTAGGATCGTTCTAAACGTCTCATATATAAGCTGGCCATACACTAGGACAATTATTGTGCCAATTCACCAATTATCATTAACAGGCACAATAATCATTCTAGTGTGTGGTACAGATACATTTTCCAAACATCAGATTATTGTCCAAGAAAGACCCTGTACCTCCACCCCCTGGCCAGAGTTTCCCTGTCTGTAATTACCGGTAAGTAATTAGCCGTTATAGTACAGAATCACACTTTACTTGTTGCAGAAAACTTGTAAAAAACATAAAAACTATTGATCAATAAATTACAGCCCCCTAGAAATTTCCCATTTCTAGATGTTGCTATGTGCAACATCTCCATTTCTCCTTTCCTGTAGATCAGTAAATATGGGTATCTATAGCTGACTTTCCCCGACATTCCTTCCCGAAAGTAACAAAAACCACGCCTGCATGGGATGGGTCGGGGTTATGCAAATGCTGCCAAAAACCCCACCCCCAAAGAGTAAATCATACTATTACACAGTAGTGATAGGGCTGGAGGCAGTCATTTTCATTAAATCACTGCCTCAGCTCAGGTCCCAGGAAAGTGTAAGTACTGTAAGTGTAAGGCTGAAAATGTGTATAGGTCTCACTCTGATCTACATTATATGATTAAGTTGTAACATATCCCTTATGTGGAATGTGGACGTCTCACCCTGATCTACATTCTATGATTAACTTATAACATGAAGCCTTACTCCCTTTTCCCCTAGGTGATCTTTGTGTTCTCATTTTTACCACTCTTGCACATGTATTGGATAGAAACTAGGAGTACTTTATCCACCCCTTTATTTAGATACCTGGAGGATTTGCTCCCTTGAAAATTTATTTGGAAAGTTTGGACCCATCCAATTATCATTATCGATAAAAAGTTAATTTACCCAATGCTAAATGTTCCGTGTGTCTGTGGTGTGTGTGTGTGTTGTCGAGCCGCTGACCTGCAAAGAGACCCGTGATCTAATTAATCCATTAAGCAAAAACTGTATTCTACATCTAGAATCATGAATATGAAATTAGACAAGTCATTTTATGCCAAAGTGGGGACGAAAGGTGACAGAACAAAATGCTCAATGTATAATCTATGAAGCACTCATAGAGAAAGCAAATGGTTCTAAAATATATTTAAAAAAAAACTCATAAAAAAATGTTGTTTTCTTAAGTAGATGGCATGCAAATGACTATGCATTGCCAAGCAAATTAAATAAATAAAAGCAAAAAAGAAAAACATTAAAGTACAAAATACATTTAACATAATTATAAAAAAAAATTAGCCCTTTAAACTTTTAGCAAATTATTTTTGCGTATTGTTTTAGGCTACACATATTTGCACAGGAAATCATAAAATTAAATTAGGGCTTTGTCACAGTGTAGCTGCGTGGCCGCAGGGAAAACATAACTGGATTATTTTAACAGATAAACAGAGGTCGCTTGTAACAACCCTTCACAAACCATGATATAAAACATGACCAAAAGGGAATGGGGTTAAAAACCAAAATGTTTTATATGTTCACATCTTAGTGTGGTTGCAGCTCGCAGTTAGATTTTGTTCTGTCGAAAATAAATAAAACTAAAATTAAGCGATAAAAAGCGATATAAGAACACTATTTGAAAAATCTGAACACCCACCTTCTGTATTTATGCTAAAGGGTTATTAATATCAGTGATTCAGAAACCTTTTATTGTGCTCTCAAAGTGGCAGCTTTAGGCACGTATTTCAAAGCACCCTTTCCATCACAGCCTATCTAGCAGAAGTATGAATGTGCTTTCCATCATTAAAGAGTTTAGTATGTAAATGTCCAACCCAGGGTGGCCATAACAAGAGAAGATAGAAAAATGTGGCATTAATCTGAACTGGTGGACCATTGTCCTGAAGCAGTGGTTCTTTCTTGCCACTATGCCACACTATTTCTGGGCCAGGGCCACCACCAGGATCACCCGGGCCCGGGACTCACAAAGCCGGGCCCCCCATATGACGGCTGTCCCCCCAACCCCCGGCAGTGACACAGCGATCTGTACTGGCACGCCGGCCACTCAGTGAGTTCAGCAGGCTGCCGGCAGCAGCTGGCACGCCAGTACAGGGTGCCGTGCCACTGCCGGGGGTTGGGTGTGGCGGCCGGGCCTGGGACTGTATGACTGGCTGTCCCCCCCTGATGGCAGCCCTGTTCTGAGCTATTTATAAATGGTAGCTGCAGCCCATCCACAGTGGCTATGAGCATTGGTTTTGCAAATCCCACAGACAGAACATGCCGGTGGTAAAGATGTAGAATATAGAAATTCCTTGACAGGGGCGAGAGGCAAGTATGTGTAACTTATATTTATGTATAATATGTTACAGATAGAGGGGAATAGTTAGTTATATCCCCCGTTCACATTACCAGCCTTGAAAAAGCTGGCATAAAAGCCAGGGTGTAGAGCTGGGGACATTGGAGGGGCTGTGAAAAAAGGACCCTTCAGAGTGTCTGCACTGTTCACATTGAACCCTGCTTTTTGCTACCAGTACACATCATTACATATGATGTAATTGGCTGTGATTGTTTGTTTACATGAGGGGAGGGGGGAGGAGGGAGAGACAGGCAGTATTGTGCTGGAAACAGCTGACTGTGTGAGCCAATCAGCACTGCACAAACACAATGGGAGAGGAAAGCCAGCTATGTAGTGTTCACACTGACTGTAAAAGCCGGATAGGAGTGCAAAACCCCTTCTGAAAAGCAGGCCCAGATTTCAGTAACCAGCTTTTTGTAAATGGAGTTTAGAAGCTGTCTTTTTCATCAAAAAAGACAGTTAATTTGAGGTAATGTGACCGGGGTATTAGCAAATCTCCCAGGATCTGGTCTGGTGGCAGTGACTCAATGTAAATCACTGCCTCCCGCCCTGATCATTACTATAGGAGATGGGATTTGTAGAGGTCAACTCCTGGCCATAACAAAAGTATGAAGTCTACATGAACCACACCCTCCACCCAACCTCCATGCAGCCAGATTTAGGTTTGGTAACCAGACTCTGGTTGTGTATATATATATATATATATATATATATATATATATATATATATATATAAACATTATTAAGCATTACCAGCACAGAATGATGCACACATACATACACTTGCTACCTACATATATTGTCCTCCACGAATAGCTTTGCAAGCTTTCTTCTCTGAGAACTTCATTTACATAAGTCTCTCATTAAAGATAACCCCCATCATTCATTACAGCATATGTAGCTGGCAAAAGCTTACAAGTTGGTTATTTAAAATAAATGACAGCCCTGTCATTGTGCATGGAGACGAAGAGAGATTTCCAGTGGTTTATAAATGTCTGGGTCTGGACCTAGCACTGGAACAATCCGCTGCCAAATCCATAACTGCTTGTTTATATGACAAAGAACGCAGGTTGTTTAATTGTCAAGCAATACAATCCAATGGACTGGTTATGAAGTGCAGGAAGACACGCGAGGGAATGCTGGGAGTTCATACATTATGAGAAAACACATTTTGGCCACTCAGGTGACAAAAATAACTTAATCACACTCACAATAGCAAAACTCTGACATTTACTGACTTTACATTTATGACCTTTCAGAAATATCAGAGCGCAACCATTGAGGGGACATTTTTCTCTCTAACAATGTTAGTTTTTTTTATGGCTATCAATCAAAACAAATTACAGCAAATCCAGTGAGGAGATATTTTTTATACATTTCCAAATACAGAATAAGCATGACGGATCAGTAATAATAAATGAAAATAATAATAAAATGTATCTCAAGAATAATCAGAAAAAAAATGTAAACAATAATTAAATTTAAAAATGATTAACAGGGTATAACTAATAGACAGTCACAGTATTATACAGTTTAAAACTAATCATTTTTGTCTTTCACTTGGCTTGTTTTGTCCATGTGAACCACACTACCATACACATTCATAAGGCTGGATGTAGCGCCTAATAAATAAGCGTAAAAATACAAAAAGATTACATGAACTGATTGTCATTTGGTTCTAACATGGTAAACATTCTAAATTAAAATGCCCTATTGCTAAATAGTACTAGAGTTGAGATTTTGTAAACTTAAGAAGCCACATACTTTAATATAATAAGTAATACTAAAATTACTCCTATATTACCGAATTAATAAATCCTCTGGTCAATGTTGTCAGACTCACTGCGAGTGATTTTAATAAATTAATTTGAATTTTAATATGAAATGTTATGCTTTTAAAATTAAACTGAGACATTAAGGAGTATATTTACTAAGCGGTGAGTTTGTAAAGTGGAGATGTTGCCCATAGCAACCAATCAGATTCAAGCTCTCAGTTTCAGTCTACACACTGGAGAATGTGAACCATCTAATTGGTTGCTATGGGCAACATCCCCATTTTTCAATTTCACCGCTTAGTAAATTTAGGCCTAAAGTTGCATTTTGACACATCATATTTCTTAAGTCGTGACAACAGTAATTTGTCGACTACTGCAGAGAAAACAGGATGGACACCACAAGTAATCAGGAACCGATTACTTCAGTTTCCTTTCCCTTCTCTGAGTCTAACCGTAACTTTTCCCAGTCTTCCATAGTCATAGAGCTATTCGGCATTGTACCCTTTCCCAATACAAATATTCAGCAATCTGATGTTGTCGACACTATAGGGACCCTGTAAAAACACTGTCAAGACCAGACTAAAAAAAAATCAGCACCAGTGTGGTTCCCCCTACAGGTTTCTGTCCAGTTAATTTGTGCCCCCAGAACACTTACTGACCTATCTAAATATAAGAGGAATGACTCTTATATAAAAGACTAAAAGGTTGCCCTTTGGGATTTTGTGATCTTCGCTTTGTGACTATACCTGTTGAGGTACCAAAGGGGCGTGCTGTTACATTGTACCTGATAAGCATTCCCTTGTGATGTGTGACCCACACTCTCATACAATAGATTACTTTGATGTTAAGAAGAAATTGTTTGGAAAAAGTTACTCTTGTGAGAAAATCAACATGGGAAATCACGTTAATACTAGACGCAGGGAAAACATTAGTAGTGCTGTCTATTTCTTCCGTCTGGAATAAGCAACCTTGAATGTCGCACTCCTGCTATAGTTCCTATTTCATTATGCAGATTAGAGGTTTAGCTGAATGTTTAGCTTTGATGAATGGGGTCATTAACACTTCCTTGTTATCAAAGAACAACTAATAAACTAAACTGTGGAGTCATTAATGAAGTAAGAAGTAAAATGAATTACAATTGAAAAAATAAAACAAAGACTTTTTTTATTAAGTTTTCTTATCTTATCATCACGTTTAACAAAGGGTAACTGTGCTCTATTGTAAAGTCTACCACAAAACAATTAATTGCATTTTTAATTAATACACATTTGATACCTGAGTATTCATCCAAAACATTTTTGCAGAAGCAAAGAAAATAGTTGAAGTATATTTAAAAAGTGATCTAAAAGGAGGATGGGAATCCAATCACCATCACACTCCCAGGAACACCGTGGGGTATGGCCATACACCATCAAAGCCCTTTTATGGCATGATCACAATTGCCATTCCAACCTATATTTCCTATCGACCTATAATGAAAGGAGCTATGCCACTCATTGAAAATAAAACAGAAAACATTATATATATATATATATATATATATATATATATATATATATATATNTATATAGTATATACTCGAGTATAAGCCTAGTTTTTCAGCACATTTCTTATGCTGAAAGTGTCCCCCTCGGCTTATACTCAAGTCATTGTCCTGGATGATGTCAATAAGTTTTCCCAGTTTTTTTTAGGTGGCTTATACTCGAGTATATACGGTATATAGTGTTCATAGTATAATATAATATTATATTTAGTATTATTCATATCAACAGCTTTATAGGTTTTTCCCCCGTTACTCCACTGCCGCAGAGCACAGGAATGTGGAATGACACTATGTATAGGCATGCTTGAAAAGAAAAGGCTGAATAGAAGCCCTCATTGCAGCTAGTCATTGCCGGGGAAAGGTCAGGAGGTATTAGCTAATGCTGCATTGCTGTCCTTCATGCTTTTAGCAAACAAGAAAGGAGTAAAGTGTAGAGGGTAGAATGTATGTCATTTTCAAGGAAAACCATGGTGACAGTGTCACAGTGACAGCAGCCTCTTTATGGAAAAACCAATTCTGTCTTCAATGCTTGCACATAGTAAGATGCAAAGAGCGGGAGACAAAATACAACTGATACTTCTTGTAGCAGCAGGTATACAGGTACAGGTTATTTTTACACGAACATATTAAAGCCAGCCTTTGACCTCAACCCTTAAAACATCTCTCTCCTAGACAGTATACTCCAAAATGATACGAAAATTCCTAACTAATATAGACACATTTGGGTTAACTTAATAAAATGTCACCTATCATTGAAGTCAAATATACATATTTCTGCCCCATTATTCATTATATAACAATCATATCCATCAAATTTGCATTTTGTACTGTTCTTAGACAGTAACTGATTAGTACAGAGTACAGTCTGTGCACAATCTCGATATGTCCCCTGATGAAGCATTACATATACTTTACCTGTACTTGGCGCTGTAGACTGTGGATGATAAATTAAATAGAAACAAGTTCATTGGACCCATTGGTAAATGTCATATAGGTCTATGTTCCACCAAAAAGTAACAATATTTATTTATATATAAATATATATTTATATTTTGTTTTAAAATGTCAAGTGACAAAACTATTAAGTCTATGCAACCTATTTATTATGTACTTTTGCATACTTAGGTATTCTTGAAATAATAATAATAATAAACAACTTATTGGGCCCCCTACCCTACCCCTTTAGGTGTGTCCTAACGCAATAAGGATCCTGTAGGGTAACTATTAAGACAGGACTAAAAGAAAACTTTACCCCGACAGGTCTGGGTAAGGTTAATTTGTACCCCCTCGTCTCTCAGTGTCATTCCTCATATATACAGTATGTAGATCAGTAAGTGTTCTGTTAGGGTATCATGATACTCTAACAGAACACTTACTGATCTACATATATATGAGGAATGAGGCTTATATTAGAGATTAAAGAGCCGCCTGTTGGGATTTTGTGATCTTCGCAATGTGACTATATCTGGGCATGCTATTACATTGTACCTAATAAGCATTTCCTTATGATATGTACTGACCCAGACTCTCATACTTCTTAGATGGCTAAGCTATTGAATCTTCAGTTAAACTAGGCCATGGCTGATGGAAGTCTAGTGGCAGTGGCTAATTATTGCAGTTAATATTTTAACAGATTTATTCTTTGGTCTTTGTTTCCATAAATGTGTAGAGGTATGCTTGTATCAAAATAGGCAACCGTAAAATGTAATAATTGTTAATTTATTACCTCAACCTTTCTATTTTCAGTTACTGCTTGAATTTTTTTCATCAATAGATGACACAATAATATGAAGCTGTGTCTCCTATGCATTGTTTTGTATCATTGCCGCTTTCAGATTCCAAATGAAATTTTGTATCATTTGTATTATGCATAAGTTCAGGTCAATAGTGGATATTACAACACTTAGGGGTATATTTACTAAGCAGGGAATTTGCTGGGGAAATGAAAAGTGGGGAAGTTGCCCATAGCAACCAATCAGATTCGAGCTTACATTCTCCAGTATGTAAAATGAAACTGAGAGCTCGAATCTGATTGGTTGCTACGGGCAACTTCCCCACTTTTCAATTCCCCAGCAAATTCCCTGCTTAGTAAATATACCCCTTAATGTTTCTTATCTTCCTAGAGGTGATACATGAAGATAGTGGCCAAATCTCTGATCTCTGCCACCACACAAGTGCATTTAGAAAGCCAACGATTCATATCTTCTAACATGGAAATAGCTATATCTTTCCAATAGCTGCAATAAATCTGCTGATGCTGTAATCAACAAATTGGCAACTTTTACACATCTGTGGTTGATAGAAAGAATGCTTAATTGAAGTTTTGTTTTCTTTCTATGCAGTTTCCAAATCAATAACCATACATTATTTAGAGATAGTAATATTATATACTCTGAAATGTCATTTGTAAAAAGCTTTGCAAGCGTGTGAGCATTGCATGGCATTGCATGGACTTTGTAGCAGTTCATTTAAAAATAGTTTAAATATGAATGCTGCAATGTATTTAAAAGTGTATTATATGTTACTTTTTGAATGCTTTCCAAACTTTCCAAACTTTTGCACAGAAAACTGTGACTGTGGCATCACAACTGTTCAATATAAAAATGACTGGCTATCAATCATTATGAAATTGGCTCCTTAAGCAAAAGCAGCACATGGAAAGGGAAACCATCTTTTATATTGTATTTAAACCTCATGCAGAATGAAACACATTATTATTGGTGAGACATGCAAAACTAGTTTAGTCTCTTATTTAAAAAGTCAATAAAATTTGTCTAACACAATCTCTTGGCATTAAATCCATGCTGCGTGGCATGCTATAAATGATTGGATTTAAAATTTTGTAACATTTTTTGCATTAATATAGTTTTAAGCAATTTCCCGGAAACTCACTGGTTGGCTACTTTTTCCCTAGAAGTCACGAGCCAGGACTGCATGCACATCCCAAATTGTGTCAGATAATTTAGTAAATCTATCACTAGGGTTTGCTTCATTCTACTATTCACTGATTGTCAACACTTTTGTAACATGGATGTATTCTGAGATAAGTTTTCAAGCATTGATTTATTTTATTCTTTCATTGTTATCATTTTTTCAGCTGTGTTCTATGCAATAGGTCTGAATAAATGCAGGAAACCCAATATACACTGAATGTGATTTTATGAGTTGTTTTTAAATGAATGCAACCTGTTTTATTAATACTTACGATACAATATTTCAAAAACCATGTTTTATGCCTTTCAATAGAGAGGATAGAGCATAAACACTGTCCACCATCCGGTTTGATCAGCGATTATTTTCAGGTATGTATAGTGATTAGAAGATGCTCTCATGGTAACAGATTTCTGTATCCATAACAAAATGTCTGTTTCTTTTGGTGAATTGGAGAAATGAAAACTGGATTTTATTTTTTCAAACTGATTGTGTGAAAGTGTCATGGCTTAGAGAATGCAACCCCAATGTGTTACTTGTCTGTATTAGTCTTATTTGCATAATTGATTAACAGTCCATTTTTAAAGATTTGGATATCAAACATATATATATTGGATATCAAACATATATATATGCAAGAAATTATAATACTCTGCTTCATACTATCTTTAAAGATAACTAAATTAAACTATTTATATATATTATTTATATACTAAACATAATTGCTAAACATCATAAAATTTGGGACTCCTGTGTACATTCTATTTAATATAAAGGCTTTTCATTTAACCACTCATAAATCCATTAATCTTTATTTTAAGTTCAATACATTTTAAAGGTTTTATTGAAAATAATAATCTGAAATTATTATTATTTTTTTTTTAATATTCTACTCTACTACTGTAATTGTATTCTCTATTTATATTTACTTTATATTTGTATTGCCAACTGTAAGTATATAAAAATGTAATAAAAATTACTTAGAATTAATTATGATTAAAAAAAACATAACAAAATGAAGCTTCATTAAAAAAAGGCATTACTGAATATGAAAAATGCACGAAAGAAACAATCAAATTCCACACAATTATTATTTACAGAATAATACTGGGGTATTTGATTATGATTGAAAAAACTAGAGCATATACATCAATGTTAGTCGTTGGATTTAGTCCTCACTATACAGAGATCTTCTACATGCATATAATAGTGGATGTTACTACTTTCTTACTCTTTAAAAGGCATATTATTAGGGTTGTTTAAAAAAATATTCCAATTGGCATTCCCTATTTCAGATCAGGCCAAATAACAGGCACATGTAAAGGTTTCAGCTACCAGGATTATATCCCTAATGAAGTTTGGGAAACAAAAACAAATGGATAGAGAAAAAATGTTATTAAAAAATAGTAATGAAAACAGTAGTGAGGCAAATCAGGGTAAATCTGTTATTTCTAATATAAAAATTGAAAAAATGTTAAAACAACATCAAAATTTGAATCAGTCCTATCAAATACAAGTAATAAAAGCTCTATTTCAAAGTATTGTTACTCCTATAGTACAGAAGGAATGCATCTATTACAGGCATTAACAATGGGTTCTTCAGAGACCAGAGGAATATTGCAAATGTTCGGGAGAAAGTTCAGGATCATATAGTTAATATGAAAAGGTTTATAAACTCTAAAAAAAAGAAAAACNAGGAACAAAGGTGAGCTTTAGTCTTGTGTGGAGAGTGCTCTGCTACTCATCCTTCATTCTGGATGGCGCAGACATCACCATCAGTTTCTTATCATATGCTTTGTTTTTACCAGCTACTGCTAGAGAAGATTGCTTAAGCATTGGTTATTTATTATTGTGGCCTGTGAATTTGTCCAATGGCGACCTATTATTATTAGTACTGGTTATACATGCTGAAGTGTGCTTTTGTGGTTTATTTTATTAGAATGGTTAAACACATGACAGGTATACTTCATGCTTGATAGGCTATATGGTCAGTNAAAGATAANAATGTGTTGTTCATTAGATGATGCTTTTAAAGTGCAACGTATAAATCTTTAATACATACATTGAAATATCAAGTATTGTGTTTGGTACCAGCCTTTACTGACCTGTACCTGTGCCATGGTCTTTTCTTTCTTCAGTGTCTTCTGCGAAAAGACAAAACATAACCCCAAATAAAACCTTATTCTTTGGATCCCTGCAATACTACACAAGAGCTCCTTCTTATTCTACTTTCTGAGTGACGCAGTACATTACTGCATGGGGCCGTGGCATGACACATTTCTGTTCTGGACCCATTAGCTGGGATAGGGGTAAAATATAAGTCAGCATAAAATGAAAGACATTTATTTCTACATACTGACCTGAAACTGAGCCAGAATCTTGTGTATCTTCTGTATCTCCTATTAAAATATACAGAAACATTTATTTCATTTTTCTTTTTTTTTTTGTTTTTAAATTTGTACCAAGACTTTTCTCAAACATCACACTACAAATGTAAGCAGGGCCCTCCAGAGGTGGCCCTAGGCTTTGTGTGGCCTCAGGCAAAACACATTAGAAGGGGACCGGTAATCACACCCCCCATTCCAATCCCCACTTCTGCGGTCACCCCCAATCAGGAGCCCTGTAGTCAGTCAGAGCCCCTG
>JABWIB010000113.1:15714-35513 GCA_016617825.1 Platyplectrum ornatum | reverse complement strand
TGTGTAATGAGTGGAGGGGGCGGGGCACTCGCAGCCCTGTGTTAGTCAATGGAGAGGGGAGGGGGAGCAGAGCTGCAGATCTCCCTGTGCTGTCTCCCTCTGATGACGCGATACACAGGAGACAGCACGGAGACACGGAGGGGAAATCTGCCACGATCTGCTCTTTTTACTGTTAGAAACCGAACTCACTGTTCGGTTTCTAACAGTTTGGGGTTTTGGATCCGCTTGGATCCGAGTCTGGACTCGGTTCTGTTCGGATCCCCGTTGTCGGATTCTGTCGGATCTTAGATCATCCGAACCACTCATCTCTAATTTAAACATTAAACAAAACTAGAGATGGGGATCTACAGAAGATTACAAATAATTATGGGGTCTAACAGAAACCAAAAATAAAACCAAACCATTGGCATATTTAAAAAAACCAAAACCCCCCCCAAAAAATCACAGACGCAAAACATGTGTTATGCATTGGAAATTCCCCGAGGCTGCTGTGGCTACATGTACAAGGTAGTCCAGGCACTGTGTATGCGTGGCTGGAATTTAAGTTTTAATGAAAAACAAAGACATTGGGAATAGGGTGCCCAGTTAACAACAGCCAGCTGGAGCGCTAAAAGTCTCTGGGGAGAAAACTGGAGCCTTTGGTATCACAGTCAAAACCTACTCCTTGGATTGGGATAGAAAGTCTGTCAATCAATCCCCCAACTATAACCTCACTAAAATGATCGGCCCTTCTCTGCCCTCATTCTTCCAGTTGGGGCCAAAATTTGTTGTGTTTCAAATGCTTTTCCACATTTCCCATGCTTGTACACTTTACCAAAAGAGCATGTAAGCAGGAGGGTGTCCAGGAGATGACCCATAGGCACTCATCATATGGCTCTATATATTATTGCCATATGTAGAGTTACTAAGAGGTTACTATTAAATAAAATCTTCTCATTGATTACTCTTTTATGTATGCATCACTAGAAAAAAAAAACATTCCCACGGCTGGAATTTTTTATGCAGCAAAGGAAAAACTTAAAAGGTGAATGATTATAGATTTGTGTGTTGGCAAGAAACCACATCTTCAGAATCAGAAGACGCACACAAGCATTCAAAATAAAATGAGAATGATAAAAGGATAAGAAAAATACTGGTAATGTGAAATCAATAAGCAGGTTCCTGACCCTAAAACTGAGCTGTCAAATGCCTGGCCCAGGGATGACTTTCCAAAATCTATTGAACCTACATGTCAGCTCAATAAAACTTTAGAACTTCTTTTAAGAAACTATATTTTGCATTATTTTAGCAGTTTAAGCTTTAAGTGATAACTCTATTAACGTTAAAAGGAATCTAACATTTTCACCAGAAATAGATCCAAACATCAAGTGACAACAGTCAGCAATAGAACTATAAATCATAGGAGCTCCAGGAGCTGCAAGAAGGGAACTTTACACCTAGAAAAGTTGATGGTTGGATGGTCCAGCATGTTGGTCCATTTGGTACCCTGTATCTTATCCTTATAAACACACTAATTGGTCAGAGTCACTGAGGTAACTAAGTACAGAACCATTAACTTCAACTTACTGCTAGAGGAAAGGAGGAGTAGGGGCCCTGCTAATCTGATCAGTTATTATATTCTCAGTTACTGACAGAAGTAAGGAAAGATCTGCCCAGGAGTGCTTCTTTTTGTTGCAACTTGCGACCTGTCCTAAAAATGCAGTGGGTAGAATAAATGGTCTTTAATCAGATATAACTTTCTAATTCTCATTTGTATATTTCCCCATACATTATAGCTTGCCATTTTTCCTGTGTTTCTAATGACCTGTCACCACTGGTGGCATTGATATGGAGTTTGAGGAAGTTGGCAGGAGAAGGTAGTATGGATTTGGCTGGGAATTGGGAAACTATTTCTTATTAATAGCTATTATATATGCATGCACATTTTGGACATATTCACTGTTGTGGTTAGGGCATCTTGGCACGATGGTTGGTAATGATGGTAGCATAAATTCAGGACTATAACTGGACATTTTGGTCAATTTTCTTCTTTTTCAGAAAGCTAAATTTGCTTAAAATATATATTACAACACAAAAGTCACTGAGATGACTACAAGGAATTGACTGAACACAAAATCATTGTTCCGGTCTGATGTTTACGATCTAAAGAGGCCATGTGACTCAACCAAAAGGAAGGTTAAGTGCAGTNATACTGAAGGTTTGAAGCTACATAGCAATTAGAATTTATAATTAATCATTATTGTTTTGTACTTTTACCGCATGTAAATAATCTCTATTGGTAAACACAATATACTCCTATCATGAAAGTACAGAACATGCCTGTTCTTTTGTGTAAGAGTGGTACATTTCCAAGGTAAGCCTGTGTTTATCCGCAATATGAATTCACTGTTGAACTTCCAATAACATCTGCTGTACGTTTGTATAAGACATCCATCAGGTAATGTTTTAATGTATAATACATAAATTGATGTTGACATTCTGTATACTTCTGATTTAACACAGTCTGCTTGTCATTCAGGATTAGAGGAGCTCAAACAATCAGTTTGTCTTGAAAGATTTTATTAATATCTGAAAGAAGGTTTATTGATTGTAACCAATAGGAAAACTCAGACAAATGATCATATATAATTCCATTTTAAGCTGCTGTATGTTTCTTCAATTTAACATTGTGTTCATTAAGCCAGGTATATGAATATGTATTCAGTACAACTGCATTCTAAGATGGAAACAATCCTATACATTCATCCTCGACGAGCATGTTGAGTACACACTACACCAATTTACAAGCAGACCTAACAATGCCATAATCTGACTATCTGCTGAAAAACTGTGACTCCATACACACTGTGCAGATATCTGCCAATACTGCACAGAAACTAGCGGAATGTCACACAGACGGTTGTACACAAATTTGTCTGACATTGTACCATGGCTGTTCATGAATTTTAAGAACTTCCTAAAACCAAAATAACAGATAGAACCAGTTTTAGCACAACATATACTGATAGTGGGAGCATACACAATCTTGCAATATTAGACCAAATGAATGTGAATCTTATGATGACTTGATAGCTTTAGACACAACCCATGTCCAACAAGATATGTGGGTACAATTACTTTGTGTGTGTAACAATACCATCTTGTCCAACTATGTCCTCACTTTCCCAATACAATGACTGCAATGCAGTTTCTGATATCCTTCCTTAAATTGATCATTATTCTATGTTATTATCAATTGGTTGATTAGCTTTTTTCAATTATAGTATTAGGAACTATACCAAGTATCTGAAGCCAGGCCTTAGTAGACCTACAAAATGGCAATACAGTCTTATTTCAAGCTGCCCCAGGCTTGTTTTCCTTTACATAATGTGAAATATAAATTACAATATAGTAAAAGTCATAGGTCACTTTCTTAGGAAGTACTTTATATTACATCACTATTTGTTCTGTAATGTAACTCCAATGTTCCTCTATTAAAGTGGGCTTAACATATATTAAACTTTTGATGCCTGGTGCTGGTTGTTATTATTGCAAAATGACAAAATAATATCCACCATTAGCGGTAACTAGTCCAGTCCCACAGTATCATTCTTTAACAACACAAAGATATATTCATTTTGCATTTAGAAGTAGGTCAGAAAATAGTGTCTACTGTATACAAGGACCGCTGTGTGCATATAAAAATGTATTTATTCCATTTTCCTGATTATTTTATTTTACAGTCTCTGCTCCTGTTTTGTGTTATTTATTTTTATCTCTTTCTCTTTTGTATTTGTACAGTAATTGGTATTCTGACAGTAATTGGTAATGGTAATGTGTTTCTTCTTACCGGCATAAAGCTATAGAGAGTATTTTGGCAGGTAATTACCTATAGCTGTTATAGCATTAAGCGCACTTAAATTCTTTTTTTGTTTGGAATTAAACACAGAGGGAGTTTCCTAATGTTGTGCTGGTGAATAAAACGTAAATAGTGTTTGTGTATGTTTATGTATTCTTGATATGAGCTGGTAAAGTTCTGGGATTTATATTTAATTTATAATTATGTATTATTATAATGTGGTTAAGTGAACTTTTGTCAAATAAAAATGCTCCACATAACTCTGTTTCTTTCTTTTTTTTTTAAACAAGATCTTAAACTGATTTTCTATTAATATTTTAAATAAACAAAACTCAACAATATGTACATAGAAAGAACACAATATATAAAAATATGATAAAGTGATCATAGTGGGCTGGTATGGCGGTATCTCTTACTACTTTCCTACTAATTGAACTTTATGATCGCACGAGAGGGGGAGTGACAGGAGACCTCACTCCCACCTCCTGTGCTGCCAGTGCGGTTGCGCGGAAATTCCACCTCGCGGATCACTGATGGGGTTCAGAGAGAAGTCGGGGAGTTGACACCCCAGAGACGCCTGAGAGACCACACCCACCGAGAGCAAACCCTTCTTCTCCTTGTAAACTTCGTAAGGGCATCACGAGAGCCAAGCAAAGAGGTCTTGGGTGAGGTTTCTGACCTCATACCTAATCCCGCAGAGATAGCAGACCCGGGGCAGCTGCAGCGCTGTTGAGTGACTTAAATTCATACCCAAGTACTACTCAAATCCATTGGAGACGTATTCATTACCCCTTGAGACCCAAACCTAAACATATAGACTCAAATGTAAATGTCAAAATGTGTTAAGTTAAATTTATGTTCCATCCTGTGTGTTTTACTATGTCTATTATACAACCGTGTACTTATGCCTTGTAAATGTCCACTTTTGATACTTTGGCTATGTAACTATTTAAGCCTGTGCCAGGATGCTTCTAAGGTCCTTGAATAAATATACTTTTGTAAACCATGTGTGTTCAAGTATGTGGGGTGTCCCATCTCGCCCTGCCTGCTTTACTTTAGGGTAATACCAGGTGGGGGCAGGGTCTAGCGGGGAGAGTAAATCCAACATTGGGCCTAGCCACTTAGCATCCAAAATACCAGTTTTATATTAAGACACCTTTGTACACCAAGGGGTGTCATATATACATATATATATATATATATATATATATATATATATATATATTCATATATATTCACAATCATATGTAGCACATACATTAACTTCCAGATACATCAATTAAAATTTACCATAAAAGTAATATACTGTACCTTTTGGGAAAAATTCAACCAACTTCTTTTTGTAGATTTTGTAATCAATTTCCAAAAATACACAGAAGATGATGCGATCTATCTGCAAGAGAAATACAGCATAAGTGATCAATGCTATGAAAGTGTTATTTATGTGCACAACATGAAAAATATTGGAGACAAAAACACATGCATAAAGGGCATAGATTTAAATCCATATACAATTATTTGTGTAGACTAATACAACAATTACAGGAAAGGGATTATATATGTCTCCATGATAAAAGCACAGAAAGAAAATACAATAAATAATGAATGTACATGCAGCAAACAGATTTACAGCACTTTGTTAATTTATGGGGTATTATTTTTACATTGCATCCAGCACTTTCCATATTCTTCCTGCACAAATGAAGATATGTAAATTCATTTGGAGATAAGCGAGTCTAGAGACCCAGCACTTATTAAGAGCTGAGAATAAGCAATTCAAAATATAGTATCATATTTATCAAATTATTAATTCCAACATCTTCTCTTTTTAATATATCTAAAGCGATTTCAGCCATACTCTCCTAATTCACCAGCAGGGAATTACAGAAATAAGTCCTTCATAGCCCTTGCATAATACATTACATTATATTAAAGTGAATTTCTAACTTATTATAATATTCCGCCTATGTCCATGTTGCACTATATCTCTATGACAAGCAGAACACGGTGAAGATGGCCCAAATCTCTTCCAGAGTAAGGATACTGAAGACTTCACAAATTGGGAATGATGTCATGCTGAAGAGAAAATTAGTAATCTCAAATGCATGCTGGCAAAATTTATTCAGAGCCGCTTACAGAGGAATATACATTTATTTCTATCCATGGCCATTTTAAAATAGATTTTTTTTCTTTATGAAAATGCATAGCTTTTATATTTTACTGANTATACATAGGTTGTATGACCTAAACCAGGAAGTTCTCAACCTTTTAATGTTGTGTCCAGTTACCAACAATAGAATCAGGTCAAGTACCATTGACCAATCCCGTTCTATCATCATCCCCTTCTCTTTAATTGATTTTTTGACCTACATCTCTTCCACCTTATGGTCCTGCTATTAAACATCAACTCATTAGTTATTAACATGTTTCTTCAGACCCAGTTTCCTTCAATTTGTATAATTAAATATCTGTAACAATATCATGCACAGAACCACTGCTATTTATAGGTCTAGCAGTACTATACCATGAATTGAGGCACTAACTTTAAGACCCACTAAGCTGGGAGCACAAATCAGCGAAAAGGTCATAAGCACTATTTGTAACACCACCACCTCACTATAGACGCACTGTCACTTTAAGTTTCATACTCTTCGAAAGTTATCATCATAAAAGTGTACAATGTGTTTAGCACAGTGACACTTCAGAAGCATTGCTACTTTCGAGGGTTCAACAATGATTTAGACACATCGCACTTTATATATATTATATTTGGGGAACAGACACCAGGACCCGGGGGATTTGCAAGCATAAGGAATGGAACAGGCACTAGGACCCTGGAGATTTGCACACATAAGGAACGGGATTTCTTACTATGTTATTTAGATTCTTAAATAGGGTTGGCGGAAAGTTTATATAATATATGTTTTTTGGGAGTGTGATATATTTGATAAGTTTTTTACTGCTAAGTCAGTGGTTCCCAAACTTTCTCAGTTGAGGCACCCTTAGGGTCTCCATAATTTTTCAAGGCACCCCTAAGACAAAATAATTTCTAATTTTTAAGTTTTTGAGTCAGAATAGTGTAATATCTATTTAAGTAAAGACAGAAATACTTCAGGTTGATATTAAATCTTGTTTATCTCCTATACGAGTTGTAAAATTGTGCTTCTAAGTAACAGTATCAACATAGCACCACATTGGAAACAACATTCCGCGGCACCCCAATGAGAGCGTCGCGGCACCCCAGGGAGCCTAGGCACACAGTTTGGGAACCAGGGCCCATAGCATCGGAGGTATTTGTATTCCAACTGGTACAAATGCGCATACATGTTTATGAATTTTTATCTGGTAATTTGAAAGATTTGAAATAAATGTTATTTTATCCCGTTGAACAACGTTATTTTTATGAATTCTGGCTCCAACTCCGGGGTTAGCTGGGTTGTTGATGAGTCATCTCCGTAACACTATAGCCGTCGGAGAGATATCTCTTGAAAAGGATCCAGCCAGGACTGAATGAGATACGCTCACTGACTGGAACTATAGTGTGAGTATATGCTATATACTGCGTTTGTCATAAAGAATGTGGTGAATTGAGATCTATTTCCTCAGAATGACAACAAACAGGAAGAATCTTACAATAGGCACTGTGACCGGCAAATAGAACATCTCTACGAGGAGAAGATGCCGGCTATATAGATTAAAGAAGGGGAGGACTTGTATGAGGCCGGGGATTACAGAATATAGCTACACTACATGTAATTGGATATAGAAATAAGAATTGCTTGATTAAACCAATCACTGATATTGTTATCTTCCTGAGGAAATATATAGTGTTACCCTTAACTATAATTAGAAGTTCCTCATGTTATGCCATGACATCACACGTCAGGTAAGTCTGTTTTATGTTATAATTACAGCTTATATATTTTATAATAATGTATAATAATGTATATTTGAATAATAGATACTATAGTATACCTTAAAAATGCTATTAAATATGAAAAGCTAAAGGAGATCTATGACCATGTAAAAGCACAAGGGTATACATCTAATAGTTATGCAAAGGTAAGGGTTAGGGTTAGACTGTGGAGAGGGGAAGGATTGGAGAAGGGGAAGGTTATGGTTAGGCTGCAGGGAGGGTATGCATTAGAGTAGTGATGGCTAACCTTTTTAGCTTGGTGTGTCAAAAATTGGAAAAAAGCATAGTCTTCCGGGGGTTGTGTGTCACTTCAAGAAATATCAATAATTTGCAGCCCAAACAAAGATTGGGTTATATTTTTTATATATTTATTAGTTCAGAAAGCAAAAAAAACTATTAAAGATTTACTTTAAGTGACTCGGTTGCTGAATTGCATTTGCAGGGTTGTATTTAGTGCACTTCAGGGCCAAGCAAGTGCTGCTATCTTCAGCTGTCAGTCTGTTTCTTTTATTTATTTTTGGGTTTTTTGTTTTTTATTAGGTTTTTTGTTTGCTTTTTGAACTTTTTTGTATTTGTGGATTTTTTTTGTTTTTGCCCCTTTTTGTGTTGTCTGTCAGATTTCTACCAGTCCAGTTCCCCGGGTAGGTGTGTATTCCCTGCTCCAGGGCTCTGGGAGACAGCAAGCATTTCTAATGTCCGGGAGGTCAGGGAGCCATCCAGGCACAGTAAGGCAGCATGGCTTCCTGAGTATATAGGTACAGGGAGGCCGATGACCCCAAAGCACAAACCCCAAACCCCAGTCCAGAGCCAAAGAGAAGTACATCTGGCCACTCTGACTCCAAACCAAGCCTTAGTATATGGCAACTGGTTCTCTGGAGCTATTGCCAGCAGTGACACCACACCTCCATGCAGAGCACAGTTAATCAAATGGCAGCCTTTAAATGTGCAGGTTTTCCACATCAACAGGCCTGTCAGTCTAACTGCCTTGGCATGTCACAAGTGACACGTGTGTCATAGGTTAGCCATCAGGGCATTAGAGAAAGGGGAGGTTAAAGTTAGGCTGTAAACATGGTTGTGCGATGGTTAGATTGAGGATTAAGGTAAGGGTTAGGATGTTGAATGCCTGTCTTTCCAGTTTCTTCTGGGAATGGTTGTTGGGAACAGCCGTGTCGAAATTGGGTCATTTTTAATGGTAAAGGATTGAAATGTCCAGCTGAAAATTGTGTTTCTACTGGTCTCAGCAGAGGAATAATCTCTTACTGTCTACTCCAATACTTAAAATTACACATCTATATATCTAATTGCATATTTATATTTATCTACATAAATATATTATATTATTATATCATTGCAAAATTACATTGAAATTTAATTGAAAATTACAATGACCATTGACATAAAAATACAGAATTAGGGTTATCCCATGTCCTCTGCCTTTTGCAATATTTGTCACTGCCTGATGTTCCCGATTAGGGTCATTCCACTGAACACAGCTACTTAAACGCCATTTCTTATAAACATTATTTAAATGAAGAACGCAGCAGAGCCAGGCTTGACATGTTATGACGGAGAAAGCCATCAATATGGATGCAAAGTGTTTCTGAAAACATTTGCTTTGCTAATATATCCATCAGGAACGGAGAAATCATTTTTGCCAGACACTCAGACTTGATAGTTTCCCCCCCCATCAATCTTCTTCATTATTAAGCCCTTGTCTCTGAAAGAAGGATGCATAGTGATAAGTTTGAAATATTTCAAAATGACCTCCATTTTTCATAGTTACTATGTATGTGACAGCTGACATAGCTACAATAACCCGACATTCAGCAAATTTACACAAACAAAACGCATGTGTTATCATTAAGACAATTTGCTGCAGGACCTTGGAAATAAACAGATGATCTGAAAAGATATAGGATATGGTGACGGTACAAATATCAATGTTAATCTCTACCGTTATTGCTGGGACTTGGTAAAAAAAATGCACCAAATGTACAATTATATTATTCATATTATTAATTTAATATTAATGTTTATCACACACCTCTCTTGTGAATGCTTAGGACACTATTTAGCCAGTGAAGATAACCCTTATTGCTAAGGTGCAGCAAAAAATTATTTACAGAGCAGACAGACAGAGCTGCAAAGTGAAGAAAATGGCCTAAATTCACTAAGCGGGGAGTTTGCAAGGGAATTGAAAAGTGGGGATGTTGCCCATAGCAACCAATAAGATTCAAGCTCTCAGTTTCATTTTACATACTAGATGTTAGACTAAGATGCAGTTAAATGTGGGAAGCCGAGATATAAACCCTACTGTTAGGTTAATTGATCAAAGAACAAGAAAGCCACCTAGATCGAGGAGCAGTGGTCACAACAAGTGCAGGTGTCAACTTCATCTGAAACCTGGCAATGCATGATGGGATTTGTAGTTTCAGAACAATGGGAGAACTGGTTGGAGGTTGCCTTTGAGAGGGAGAATGTTGATTAATAGTAACGTTCTACTTTTGTTGACATATAACAATCATTATCAACAATGATAATTAAGTCAACGTTGCCAACTCTCCCGAAATTTCAGAGAGACTCAAAAATTTCTGGCAATTCTCTCGGAAACGGGGCTATGGCAGCCCTGTTTGTTACTATAATGGGCAGTGCTTGATGACATCAAGCCCCACCCATGCCAAGATATGGTGTTGCCGTTTTGTAATTCGATTGTAGCTTTCTATTAATGTATTAATGCTTCTCCCTCTCCAAGTGGGAAATATATATATATATATATATATATATATATATATGTCTCCTAAGTGCAATCTGTGTGCTCTAATTTAACGCGATACATTAATTTTAGTCTCAAAACAAAGTGTTAAAACTCCTCTCTTCATTCAGAGGATCAAATATTGTATAGCACCAGGTTCCAATAATTCAATGGCCGCTGCTCCCCTTTTACTGGATATATATATACATCCTAACACACAGCAATACAGGTTATGGAAAAGGTCTATAGCTGAATCTCTATTAGGTCCCTTAATAATCCAGAACAGTGTACAGCTCATTCACTCATACAGAGTAGGTAATTGAAAGTAAAGACTATATTAATGCATTATATTTTCCAGGAGAAGTGCTGATTTATTACATGGTTTGGGATTAAGTTACACGATTTGCTTAGTAGAGTATGATTTGTGGGAATTGAGGAACTATAACTTACAATATATATGAAAGAAAACGATTCCATACCATGTAAGCATAAAACATCAATGTGAATGTGAAGAATCCCATTTGAATGCAAATTTACATCAAAAGGTTTCCAAAGGGAGAATCAGAAAAACGATCTGTATTAAATGACTAATTCTGTGTCAGTAAGAGCCACACCAACTGTGGGAAATACTTTATATAGCCTTTTTAAAAAAAAAACAAAAAAAAAAACAGTAATACACACATACACACACTTTCCTTCACGCTTTTCATTATTATAGCATTCTCCTATTATTTCGCTCCATATTTAGATACATAATGAATGGCCAGGGCTAGAACTAGACACAGCTGGCCCCCTTGGCAAGGAACTACCAGACATTTGAATGTCATCTGCTGACCGCTCCCTGACCTTATGCAATTATAGTTTTGTTCACTTTTTGGTTCTGATCACATGACTCTGTTGAACATTTCCAATACAGTCTTGGGGGTATATTTACTAAGCATCGAGATTGCACTGAGAAGGAAAAGTGGGGATGTTGCCCATAGCAACCAATCAGATTTGATTTCACATTCTCCAGTGTGTAAAACGGAACTGAGAGCTTGAATCTGGTTGTAAAATGGGGATGTTGCCCTTAGCAACCAATTTCACTGCAATCTCGCTGCTTAGTAAATATACCCCCTGTTATCCCTGTCCAACTTTGTCCCGATAAAGGAAGCTGCCACACAGGGCCAGCCAGATTTTCACCTGTCAGCTCTGGGCCTGTCACAGCTGCCCCCCTTGTTTCCCCTGTCGCCAGGCATCTAGAGCTTAGTTCTCCTCTTTGTTCTCCTATATAATCACTACCTGTGCACTTACCTGACCCTATGAATAGCAAATAAATGCAGGGGTTTTTTTTTATGTAATCCCCTCTTTGTACATTTGTAGAACGGCATCCTGAATATTCTGCCATCATGAATGAAATTGCATACATTTTAATAGATATTTAAGGATTGATAATGGCTGGCAAGGTGTGGAACATTAATATTATAAAACTAGATTACTAGATTACAATATAATGCATCACACATTTTCACTAAGGAGAGGACAAGTTTTCCACAGGTGGAGTGCAGTGACAATGCTTATTCAGAACACAGTCAGGGGTCCCAAGTGGAGGAAGGGGGTGAGGGTAGAAATGGCTGGGGTTGACATATTTGGGGAATATTTAGTTTTACGAAGGGGGTTCAAGGGCATTAATGTCCTGACAGTGTGGACAGGTTTTCTCATCAGCCGGTGGAACCAGTATTTCTTATACTTCTTGTACGACGCCTCTATTTTATCATCCACATAGTTTTAATTTCATGTAAATAAATATAAATCACCATTTCTCTGTGATTAGCTACTTGTGTTTATGTGAGACAGGTAAAGGTAAGGTGAAAGTGTTATGGTGTGCTGTGTGTATATGTGTGTGCAGTCATCATAGTGTTAACATGTACTGTAAATATGTGGGGAAAACATTTTGTTGCACACATTGGATACTGGAGCGAAATGTACACTGCTTCATCGACAAGCCGTGATTGCCAACAGTCAGTACATTTAGCAGTCAGGCAGTCAAGTGACAGCAAGAGAAACCAGAGATCAATGAGATTGATAGGATAACCTTTCATAGTGCAATTGTCTTAGAATAGAATTATGTCAATGAAAGTTACAGGATAACCTCTAATAGTAAAACAGTTTTGAATATAATTATTCGTATGGGCAGTTCACATTTCCAGGACCCTATTTAGCTATAGCGAACACAATGATTTGCTTTAAGGTATCACAATGAGTCAATACAATGTTTACTAAACTGGCTGTAAATCATAGTCATGGAAAATAGTCCAATTCAACATGGTTTTACTTGATATAAAGATGTTTTTCCCCATCCACTTAGTAGTGTGCCATTAACGTCTAATTTTAACACTGGTGTGTTCTTTATTTCTTTACTAATTGCACCCAGACACATAAACACTAATACATGAGAAGTTCAGTCTTTCATGTTATTATGCATCTCCACATCTACAAATCGACTCACTCCGAACACAAAAAAGCTGGAGTGGTGGCGGTGGAAAACATACATGGTTCAAACCACAACACCACTGCTTGAATGGGCTAATAAAATGGTGTAATGGGAGTGGGATTCTCTGTCATCTCTGCAGTCGTTTTCTTTCATTTCACAAGAAACATCTGCAGAGGTGGTGCTATTATGAAAACTTAATAAATGCTCTTTAATGTGTCAGGGAAATGAATATATTGGAAAGAAAAGAAGGTCCCTGCTGCCCTTTATTGTTAAGTAAGTGCACAATAGAGTAAATACTCTATTCCCAGAAACAACAGGTCATTTCTTTGATGCTCAGTGTTATTTAACAGTGCATTAGCATTCTAATATAATCCCAGGCAGCATGGAAACTTGTGCCAAATAATGCACATTCTCAGTGTTAAGACATGAGGCAGGTGCTGGTTCAGGACTGACCACTCACCTTCTGAAAAGGTATAAAGCAAAATATCTGCTCTGACTGGAACCCATGAGAGCACATTGACCTATAGGACTCCAGCTTGTTGGTTTTCTACTCAGGCCAGTGTGGCTTCCATGGAGCCTTACAATATAAAAAGATGTGGTTTGCTGGTGTGACAGCCATTTTTGTATGACAGGGCCTCCGCAGACAATGGAACGATAACACAGAAGCAGCGCCAACAGAGGGAGTTACCCCATTCCCACAGTGCCGACGGGTTAGTATGCTGAATTCTTCCCCTAACCATTCCTCTACATTACTCTAACCCTTCATTCTCCACAGCCTTAACCCTCCATTACTCGCTGCCTACACCTAACCTTCCCCTCACCGCTACCTAACCCTAAGATTCCTGTCCCTGGTGCCTAACCCTTAATTCTCTGTTGACTAACCATGCCCTCTTTGCTGCTTACCCTAAACCTCCATTCCCCACTGCCTAATCCTAACCTTTACGCTCCCAGCATTCCCCTGAACCAGCCGTTCTGGCAGTTGTCAGGCTATCAGCGTTATGAATGATCGTATTATGGCTTTCTGCATACTACTACATGCTAAACATAAGTGGGGACTATATTAGGACAAAAACTTGGAATATTCCCCAAATTCACGTATTCATATAATACCAAAGAAAACCCTGAAATTCAGACAATTGGTAAAAAGCAGAGGTAATTCTATACATACCACCCAAGTGTATCACCCTGGCCCGCTTTTAGGAAAAGGAGTGTGGCCTGGGTGGACGGGGTGTGGGGCGGAGTTTGGGTGGGGTCAGGGGAAGGGTGTCCCGATTTCCCCCGGCTCACTGTTGGGAGGTACATAGGCATAACTACCACAATAGCAGCCATAGCGACAGATATGGGGCCTGCACGTTTATCTTCCAGTTAATGAACAAAGTTTTAAGATTGAGTAATGTGTCACAGAAGCAAATAACAGATTACCATAGATGTGACATGTCTGTGTAAACAGATGTGTCATGCCCACGCCTTTGATCTCACAAATGGAAGATGTGAATGTATGAAATTCTTGCTATAAGTGGCAATTAGCTACTGGACTATTTTATGCCCTTAAGTCACAGTGAAATATAATAAATGTAAGACTGTTTTACAAAGGGACTATGCCATTCACTCCTACGTTCTCAAACAGCTGCATTCCCAAGTAATACAACCCCATGTTTCCTAAATAAATATTCTATATAGACCTGTGCTGATCTGATGACACTTTCCAACTTCCCAATGTAATAGAATTGTAAGAATACATGTGACAGTGTCACACCATTACTTTTCATGAGCCATGTAAGAGAAAAGTTTCCACTCAAAAGGATTAACCTCAAATTAATTGTAATATATGATATTAGAAAGACTTGTCTCCAAAATAGCCAGCAGATGTCTAAGGATTTCCCCAAATACTGTTGGCTATACTCCGCTAATCTCACAAAATCCATCATTTGAACCTAATTTTGCTTTTACAGCTGGAATCCTAGACCTATAGCGCTGCATTTATTTTATATGGACATATTCTGTTTCAGGCTCAGGTCAAATAGATTTGTTTTCTTTACTTTTTTTACTACAAAGCAGGAGAAAAAAAGGACATAAAACAGCAATTTGCATATTTCCCGTGGAATGCTAACCAGCAGAGCATTTATCACTACGCTGCAAAGTATCTAAATTACATAGATGCGTTTTAAGCAAAAATATTTAGTGCCTCAGTACAATGAAGATAAACTAATCTGTCATAACAAACATTTCTAAGCATATATTATACAACTTCATTTAAACTTTGAATAGCTCTCTACATATAAAGAGTTGTTTGCAAAGAAATAAATAGAAATTGTGCTTGTTATTCAGTAAAGTTAGTTAGTCTTGGGTCTCTGATGGTGCAGTAATTATATATTAGGAATCTAAATATCTCGAATTCTGTGTGTATGAATCTCTCTCTCTTTTTCTCTATCACTACCAGTCGACTTGGGCAACTCCCGCAGCGCTGAATCCCCTTTTAGCCTTCAACCCTTCATTTTACACAGTCTAACCCTAACCATTCATTATCTGGAGAATAACCCCAACCTTCTCTGCAGTCTAACCCAAAAGCTGGGTACACATTAGACAGATAATCTATCCAATCAACAGATAAATGACCCTCACAGCAGAAATGAGTCCAGTGTGTACTCACAGAACATGCCTTTTTTGAGTACACATCTAACAGATTTCTGCTGTCAGGGTCATTTATCTGTTGATTGGAAAGATTATCTTTCTGATGTGTACCCAGCATTAGCCCCTGTTCCCTGCTGTTACTCACCAGCACCAAGGACCAGGTCCAGAACTATGACAGTAGAGGTGTGATGCCGTACCACATAGGCAAGGGAAAGCGTTAGTTACTCATTAGTTTTCAGACCTTACCTTAAGATTTGGGTAGTGAATAATGGGTAGTATGGGTAGTACCATTTACATCCCCCTACCTGCTCTGTAATGCCCACCATCGAATTAAGGAACAGGACAGGTTCCATGATTCTGTCCTGGTAAATTTTGGTACTGGTGAGCTCTCATATGTGCTACAGTACCAATTATAGTAATCAGAACCTCTCCATCCTATTAGTTCTTCAGCATAAGAACTGGGAAGAATGATAGCTGACTGACGTTCAGTGTAGCAATTCTAATAATTTATAAATGAGTTTTAGTACCACTTTTAAGCATGTTAAGATTAGAGGAAATGAAGTTTCACAACCAGCAGAGGAAAGAGTTCTTTACAGTAAGGGCAATCAAGACTTCCTTCCAGGGAAGGTTGTAATGGCAGATTCAATAGATATTTAAGAAAGGGTTAGACAAATTTTTAGAGGAAAATGGTATTGACTTGTAAATAAAATCTAAAGCTGGCCATACACTATAAGATAAATTGTTTCAATCTAAGCATTTTTCAAGAGTGGGTAAAACCATGTTGAATTGCAGGGGAGGAAAATTGAATTAATTGCAATCAGTATTACAGGTGAGAGATGATGTTTCCAGCACAANTGTAATAACAGTGTAACAGTAACACTGGTCAGTATCTGTGTGCAACATGCAACAATAAAGTATTCTCCCTGCATGCACACACTGACATTCATTTTACCCCCCCCCTGCAATTCAACATGGTTTTACCCACTCTTTAAAAATGCTTAGATTGGACCAATTTATCTTATAGTGTATGGCCAGCTTTAGTCAAGAGGGAGATTTTTCATATTGAACCAGATTGACTGATGCCTCATCTGGATCAACTTCAATTATAAGGTTAGGATCACAGGAGATCCACAATATTCCCATTTTATAGGTAAAATAGATATTTTTTTTAACCTCTTCAACTATGTTACTATGCTGGGTATAAGTAGTCATACAACGCAGGACCCTACTTTAATACCATGTAACATGGAGAGGCACAGAAATCCAGAATAGAACTCTGTCCTTACAGTACACATTTCTATCTCTCCCCCTCCACCATTTGTGCTAGATTTCTAGCATGGAATTCTGTACACTGAGCATCCAGACATCTGCTTGCAAGGAGTGGAAAATGCCAATATATATTAAGTCTGCATCTGATTCATCCTTATTGTGTAGGAGTCCATGGAATTTTTTATACAACCGAAACCTTTAGAAAAAACTTTTTTTCTCCAATCCACATAAACATTAAACAATTTATAAAATAACAGTAATTTGTATTTTTATTATGGCAAACCAAATATGTGTTTGAAAGAACTCGTCAAACGTATTATTACAAAGATGAGGTCAGCTGTTAAATGGTATCTCCTGTGTTTATGGAAAGGATAGAAGCACAATTTTACACTAAACACACCCCTCACATACATAGCCGAGGGATATTCACAGATTTCCATCATTTCAACAAAATACTTTTTTAAAAAAAGCAAATTAACAATAAAGTAAAATAAAATATGATATGCCCAATCTTGTGATGCTAAGATGACAAAAAATGACTGTAATTTTACACCTCATTGGAGTTTAAGCTATTTATTAGCCAGTCAAACCGTCATAAAATCCTAAAATTGGTGTAATTTAGGTGTTGAGAAATCTTTTCAGCTAAGCAGTAAAATTCTAGAGGCATTAGCTGGGGTTTATGTGTTAAGGGAAATTTCTCTACAGTGTATGCTAAAATGACCAAGCAATCAGCTTAGAAAAATAAGACTATTAAGTTTAATTTTTAATAGCTCAACTTTAAAAATTCTGAGTTCTTGAAAGAAAACGGCTTATGGTAATAATGAAAATGGTAGTGATAGAAAGGACACTAAATGCTGTAATCACAGTATACTGGGTGCAAAGATCAGATTTTTCATCAGAATGTTGTCAGAGACATGGAAGCTAAGCACGCTCCTCACATGGACAGATGCCCAAAGGCCATACCCTACCAAATGTTTTCAATTACATGCTAATGTAAACTGGTGATGTCTCTGAAGTTTGGATCAGCACTCACTTAATTATTATGTCTATACTTTATATTGTAATCTGCATGTGTTCCCAAAAAAAATAAAACAAATTACCTGATCTATGTTGACGCTGCTGCTCCTTGACTTTCTTAACTGCTCCACCACTCCCAAGAGGCACTGCACGATGTCATGACATCATGCAGCATTGCTGCTTCGCACACTCCATACCACACTATTTGGCTAAATACTAGTGTGCGGCTACTTCATTGTGCCAGGCAGCCAAAGCATGCCATAGGGCTCGCTGGTGCCTGTGTCCCTCCGGGCCTTGGGACCTGCCAGGCCCTATGTGCCCGCCTTAGGTTGCCTAGTGGATAATCCGGCTCTGCTGCTTATGCCTGCCTATACCATACAATTTAATACCAAGTCCCTGTATAACAATGTATGTACATTATAGATGTGTCTGGACAGGACTTGGTATTACAAAGTACAGAATAGACAAGTCAAGTCCTGTTTACACATGTCTATACTGTACATTATGATACTAAGAACAGCTTAGACATGTCTATACTTTACATTATGATACCAAGTCTCATCCAGACACATCTATACTGATGAAACCATTACTATGGATGCATAGCAGATATTATAAGCATGGAACACATTCTTATAATTAACACAGTACAGCTGGGTACAGACACTGACATGAACTACATGATGCCTTCATACATACAGCTGTCCAGTTTTCTGTAATTGCAGGATTGTCCACAAGGTGGCCCTATGCAGAAATATGAATAAGAATCATTGCTGTGAAGATTGTGAGTCAGTACACACTGAGGTTTTCTCCAGACATTGGGACGCTGTTGATAACAAAAATGATGAGCTCTCAAAAACCCAAGCAAACGATCAGACGATTGTGTAGCATTGCTGACCAGTACACACTGGTAAGATATCTACTAAAATGTAATTTGATTATTAACTGCACTGTCTACACTGCCTTATTAAGCTATCAGTAGTTATTTTCCTCTGTCCACACACTGACTCACTAAGAGCACCTCTCAGACACAGGCTAGCAATTCAGCTACCTCTAATGTATAAGATAATGGTTATCCTCAAATAACTAAGCTACTGATGAAAAACAAATAGTGTATATAATTGATGTCATTAACCTCACTACATACATTTTCTGTACATAAACACACAAGTGTAACAGAAATGAAACATGATGCGGGCGTCAGTAAAACAAATTGCCAGTTATGCTAATTCAGGTTTTTCATAAGAAACGCCAGACGTAGAAGGAAGACTGCTCACAAACATAACATTGGGAATGTACAATAACTGCATCTGCAAAACAACCTGATCATGTTTTGCAGCCAGTATAGGAACAGCTGCCCAGTACATTCTCACTCAGGTCTTCACAGCTGGATCTCATTTCATTTCCTGAAGAGCATTAGCATACAGTAATTTCACATTGGAGTGCTACAGGTGATTTCCGAGCAGCCTTGTATGGACCTGAAAACACAATTATACTGGTGTCTTTCATAACTGAATGTATCCGACAACAAATTAAATAAGATATATGCACATATATATTTTTACACCCTCTGTACAAAAACAAATAATGGTTTCATATCCTTTGTGGAATAAAACCTTGAGAATTGTCAGCTGTCAAGAGCATTCACAATGGCTCAATTCATGGACAAGACCTTATCTGTGTGGAGGTTGTATATACTGTGTATGTGTGCATAGGCGTGCGCAGCCTATTTTAATAGGGTGTGCACCACTGGAGGGGCGGACCGCCCATTGGGTGTGTCCATCATCGCCAATTGGGCGTGTCCATCATCTCCTATTGGGTGTATCTATCTCCCCCTTATTGGACCTCAATGCAAGCTAAATAATATAGGGAATATTAGGTGAGCAGACTGTGATGTCACATT
>JABWIB010000112.1:181996-192039 GCA_016617825.1 Platyplectrum ornatum | reverse complement strand
ACTAGAATTTATTGGAAATGATTGTTAATGGGGTTAATAATAATACAGGAACAATAAAGAGCCAAATTATGCGATTTTAACATTTTTTTGACCAATTTTTGCAAAAAATACTGATCCAAAACCAAAACCAAAACCAAAACACGTCGGGGCGGTTTTGGCAAAACCAAAACCAAAACCAAGACACAGAGTTAATACAGACCCAAAACCAAAACCAAAACACGGGCGTCAGTGAACATCTCTACTCATGACTAGGAACATTACTAACACATCAGTCAGTATCTAATTATTTAAAGATAAAAATATGCAGTACATTGTTACCTAGAAATTTACAACTTTTCTGCTAGCAACTTCCAGACTTCATTAATGGTGCCTACTGAAAGTCAGGGAAAGTATTTGACTGTCTTCTAAAATCTAAGATTGTGCCAGAAAGAAATATGGAATGAAAATTAGTGTCACGTGTGCTCAGATATCAGATCAAGGATAGATTTGTTCTTTTTTTTCTATACAGCACAGTAAAAATCACGAGTGACCTTTATCTATCCAAGGGTTTCTGGATAATCCTATGTAAGTAATCTTCAAAAAAAAAAAAGCTAATTTAAGGAAAAACTCTTTTATGACAAATTGCTTTCATTTAACATCAGCACAAGAAGAAAGGGTTGGTGATGAAAAACGTTTTTCATTCATTTCCAACAAACACAATCTAAAGTCATGGAAACTTTGTATTCATTGTAATCAAGCAAGTGGCACAATACCCTTTATACTTCACCTGGAAACTGTGGTAAATACAGATCATGAGGTGACTTGTTTAGAAGTTGTTCTTAGATGTCTGAGGTTTGCTTCCTTATCTCTTACAAGTTGCTCACCTGTCTGATCTAACAAGTTTCTTCTCCTTCATGTACACTGAATATAACAATTAACCTATTAAGTGTATATTTAAAAAGTTAGATAAAAGACGCAACATGTGTCAACTTGTATATTAAAACCGTTTTGTCACTGTGTTATTGTAACCACAATAAAAGCACTTCCCAGGAGACATATATCTGCAATATCTTCACAAAGAGTTCTGTTCTTATTTTCACTTAAAGTAATACAAATTATTTTAAACATGTTTTCTTCTTTTCATTTTATTTTTATTTAAGTCAGAGTGTTTGCAAGTCATTAAATCATTTGACAAGAGAAGATTTAAATTTATTTTTTATTTATCACGTTTGATAAATATATAGATTTTTTTCTTATTTACTATTATTTTAAATACAATTTACTATACATTATATTCTGTAACTTCACTGAATACTAACGAAACTGAAATGTTATCATCAAAATCTATTTATGTTCCCTGTAATTTGACTGGAGATGTAAAAGTGATTTAATGACTCAACACCATGATCTAGGATATGCTCTATTTAACATGTATGTTTCGACAGAGGCACAAAGCAATTGCCCAGAGACCCAAAATGGTTCAACTGTTCAAGTTCTACAAGCCCCCCTTCAAATGAAACTATGCAGCCAATAAATCAGGTAAATATCCAGTCGTGAGTAATTTGATGCTTTGTAAATTAAAGGAAAGGTTTAAATATGATAATTTTATGTATTTATTTTATATTATTTATTTTAATAATATTCTGAAATAATTCACTGGAGACCAATGAGGAGACAATGCATCACAATGGACATCACAGAAGGCAGTAAAAGATCGAGCAGTGGGTTTGACAGCAAGCCATTTGGGTTTGGTGCGTCATTGGCATTACCTCTCTAGAGCTTATAAAAGAAGCTGTGACAGAAACTGAGCGCAAAGTCTGGTGGGCAATCTGAGGAGAGCATAAGAGGATCAGCAGTGGCAGAGGAGAAGGCAACGTGGCAAAACACAGAACAGCCAGAGCACCTGAGCCTGTCAGAACTTTACCAGGCACCTGGGGCCATGCAAAACAGCTTTTGGGACCCTGGGTGAGGTGTGGTTGGAGGAGGCTCAAATCACACCACTTTTTCCACCCCAGGTATTTATAACATACTGATTTAATTAGTGAATCCCGAAAGATGGCTTTTGTCTATGCTAGTTTCCGCAATTAAAAAAAACATATTTCAGTGACCAAACCATTTACATAAATGACCCACGTGTCCTATGAATGAATAAAACAAAACCTGGACTAGGCAAATATCTGATTTATTGTGCCCAAAAATATTTTTATCCTGATTTCCAAAATGTCCTTATTTCTAAGACATGCAACATTTACCTGTGTAAAGTGCAGAGCATATCAATTATTAACAGCTCACAGGTCAAGTGTGAAGGAGCGCTTCAGTGGATCTGTCAGAACATAAACTGCTGCTTATTGCCTGCGGGGAACAAGTGAGATTCATTTCGATGAAGAAAGAAAGACAGTGAATTAGAATACAATGTCTCCTATTCCTGATGGCACTTCCATATATTGGATATTGTATGTGACATACCATTCATTTGTTTCTTATTATGTTTTGCAGATATATAAATGTCTGAAGAGTCTTTTTTATTATGCAGTGAATTGTAGCTCCTTTTTTATATATCTGTGTATATATAATGAACAGCAATGGAGTGTTCTCGAAAATTGTGTCTGTAATAGATTTGATCGCATACATATATATATACCAATATTAGAGGGCATAAAGCATGCTGCAATAGCTAGCAATATCATTGGCAAATTGGCACTTGGTCTACACTGCTAATAATATAGCATTCAAATGTACTATTCACATTACTTATATAATATTTTGTACTGCATTGGGAAATATTCAGTTTTCATAATTATGATGTTTACACCTATTAATATAATTATCCAGACAATATTCTCTTTCTTCGTATTTAAATTATCACATAGGCCAAAAACTTCCTATTTTATTTTATTTTTTTTAATAAACTAATGCTGTAGATCATAACTATGTATGATATTTAGAGATGATTTTGTAACCCAGTGTGATGTGCATCAACAACGCTTCTACGGAGGTCCTCAGAAATCCCCTTTGTTTGTACCATGATACACTTCTACAATTTTGTGTGGTATTTTGAGTTATATTAGGAAATACAGTATGGTAGGGAGTCATGCAGAATACATTTACATTTTCTGTATCATCTTATAACAATCTTTTGTGTATTGAAGTTGTTGACTGAAATACTCTCTGTTTCTAAGCAATTTAATTTTACACAAAAACATTGCAATGCACAACAATAATTTACTGTGCTAGGAACACTGCTTAAAAAAGTAATCATCTAAAATGTATCACCTTTACATGCACATATTAAGGTAAATTCATGAAAAAGACATTTTACACATTCAAGTTCCCAACATTTCAGTACATAAAACCACTTGTAGCACACCGTTTATGAGACTGATGTCATTTGCTGGTTGATGTGCTAAAGGTCAGCTTTATACACAAGTTTGGTAATGACGTATTTATCCTCTATCTGTTGCATTATGTTTTCAATCAAAGTTATCCGTTGCTTGGAACACATTTCCCTGATTTAATGAAGCCACTTGCTTTCCTATTGAAGCAAATATTGCTGCAGTATATCTGTGCAAGGATTGCTGACTTTTATTATCACATTTTGTAGCATTGATAGCACCAATTCATGTCTCTGTCTAGTGTGGATAATCATCCTTACAACCACAAAATATTAGTAAATTAGTTTAGACCATATTAATACTCACATACACACAATACAGAGAATTTAGGAACAATTAGGAACAATAATAGTTAGGAACAACTATAAATTATGATGCTATTGATCCAAGCAACAAAACCTTCTATCTATCTATCTATCTATCTATCTATCTATCTATCTATCTATCTATCTGTCTGTCTGTCTGTCTGTCTGTCTGTCTATCTATCTATGTATCTATCTATCTATCCTTGCTTCCCTTGAAAACAGCAAGGGCTTATATATTTTTTATGGACTGCAAATTGATATATTTCAAACGTGCTGGACTGAACTTGTCTTGGCTTTAATTGCTGGCTATGGTTACGATTAGTTACTATATATGGAAATCACTTCTTTGTAATGATGGAGACCATATGATACCATTTTTCTATGCAAGTTAAAATATTTTGAACAAACTCTGTTGGTTGAATGCTTGAATTCCTTTCTCCTATCACCCACTGTAACACTGTACACATTCACCAGTAAATAATGGTTATTCCCTTCAAGAAGGTTTAACACTGATCTCAGAAATGGTTTTTACCTAGAAAATATTCAATTCTTTCAGGGTATGAAAAGTCATTTCTAACTGACATGAAACTGTATATAAGAGCACAGGAAATGAAACTCCGGACAAGTCTGATACTGTAGTAATTTGATCAGGTTTCAACTTTGACAGAAGTTGGGTCAAGATACACACAATGCAATCAGTCATATAATTCTGGCTACACTGACACTGCCTTTGAATTTAAAACTTTGAACTTGCAACTTCACATCTCTAAGTAGTAAGGATCATTTAAGAGCAATTCCATCTGTATAGCACCTGTATAGTCTATAATGCATTTTTTTTAAGCAGTTCATATAGCATCAATTAAATATGTCAAAATATTTATGTATGAGATAGAAGCATAGAAATATAAAAACATAGAAAGACGGCAGATAAAAGCCACATGGCCCATCCAGTCTGCCCCACTGTGTATTTAAAACTATACCAACCCAAATTTAGTCTCTATTTTGTTTAAATACCCTTATATTTATCCCCAGCATGCTTAAACTGTTCTGTAGTATTAGCCTCCATCACTTCTGATGGGAGGCTCTTTTGCAAATTTCCCCTAAACCCACCACCCTCCAGTTTATACGCATGCCCTCACGTTCTACTACACCTCTTTCTCTGAATAATGCCCCCCTCCTGCACCTGTTGACTTCCCTTGATATATATGAAAGCAGCTATCATATCACCCCTCTCCCTTCTTTGTTCCAAGCTGTACATATTTAGTTGCTCTAGTCTTTCTTTATAGTTTTTGTTGGTCATACCATGTACCATTTTGATGGCCCTGTACCATTTTTTATATATATTAAATGTTAGCTATGAAACAGTATTAAATCATCTTGGAACTAAAAAAACAAATTGTATTTTTTGAAATAAAGACACGAAGTAAACACTAAGCATTTTTATATAAATGGAGAACAATCCTAAATTTCATCTTGTATAAATATGCATATGTGCAGCTGTCTTAGAGTATAGCAAATCATTTAAAATGCAAAATCTAATGAACTCAGCATGCATGCAGCTATTCATTTCAGATAAATTACTCTAATTCCTTTTGCTCTTTTTCTTTTTTTTCAAATTACATTGGAAATGATCATAGACCTGATCCAGACTGGAATGTACACCTGATGACATAGCATATCTTTGGATTCCTGGGCAATGCACATAATCAAAACAAAGGTGCAAAGAACAATTATAAGCCCAGATCCAGACCCACTACTTACTTTTGGAGGACCATTCATGAAAGAGAAGTGGTGGAGATGCAGTTAATATGCATCAAAGGCAGACATATCTGAACTGATTTATTAAAATTAGATGTAACTATGCACAGTACTACATAACATTTGCACCAGTTACATGACATTTCTAATGCTGGGTACACATCACAATGTTCAGACGACATCTGTTCAGTGTGTACTCTGCAAACATGCTGCAGGATCATTTCAGTGTTCGTTTAAATCGATTTTTAGGAGCTTTTAATATTTCTGATCAGTGATGTCCCGATGTATGCAGAAAAACATCATTGTGTACTGAACACACGATCCTCAGAGTATTGATTCGCATCCATATTTCAGTACAGTTTAACAAATTACTGCAGAAAAGGTTTCTGGGATATTTTGTAGATAATCAACAAGGCAGTTCGTACAGGAACATTGTGCAGCTGGAGGTTGTTAGCCGAGATCTTTTAAAGCAGGTAATGGTTTTCAAAATGAAATAATTGTGTGTATCCAGATGTGTATCCAGCAGAAAACTGCAGATGACTAAACTGCAGCAACCAAAACTATTGCTGGTAAAAAAAGATTTTTACACATAGCATTAATTTAAACTATAGGGCACACAGTTTGAAATGTCTTCACTAGGGACCCTGAGGGGTTATCCACTTTACTGCTTAACTCTGTCTTAGAGGCAGCTATCAATGGATTAAGGATACAGACTTGAAATACAAAACTGAGCACAGCCAAATGGGTGAACAACAAAACTGGTAAGACCCCTATAGCAGGGTGTAATAGAATATAACATTTGCAGAGAACATAAGGAGCTGCAAAAGGTACAGAGGGTTACAGATTACTTTCTATTACTGCAAGGTGTAATAGGCACACAGAATACTCATTGACTACAAAATACTGTAGGTGAAATATAAAAATACAGGTAAATCCATGGTAAGTGTACAGGATAGTTTAGGAAAAAAGAATATCCACAGACTTCTAGATGCTGTACATTACAGGAATACAGGTAAATCCTATGTTACAGTGCTGAGTAGAATAAGCCCACAGAGTGGGCTTTAGAACGGTGCAGATAGTATCACAGGAACAAAGGCACAATAGATAACAGGGTAGGATAACAGAAATGCCAGAAAGTCCAAATGACATAACAACGATGGGATGGGAGAAAAGAATACCATTGCTAAACAAGGGGGCACAGCTTGAAAAGGTTCACTGCTAGTTAGAAGTAGTTATCCAGATGAAGAAAGGAGATTTGTTGGAACCATTTTTTTTGCTGGTAGATAAAAAATGTAAGAAGTGAGTTCATGTTGGAATGAATTTGTAATAAAGGACTTGGGTTGGGGGATAACTAGAACAAAATATCATCAATCCAGTTTATTTAGCATTCTGTATTAATTCAACAATCTAAATGCATTTTTACCATAAATATGAAAACTTTTAACAATACAAAAATTATGGTTGACATCTTGGCCTAAACTGCGAGATGGGAAAAGTGGGGGTGTTGCCCATAGCAACCAATCAGATTTGAGCTCACATTCTCTGGTATGTACAATGAAACTGAAGCTTAAATCTGATTGGCTGCTAAGGGCAAAATACCAACTTTTCAAATCCCACAGTCTAGTAAATTTGGGACCTTGAATCTTTGTATCTTGCTGAAATGATCCATAAACGGAAAAAACTGTNATATGGCCATATGAGAAAGCATGAGGAGCATGCACCATCTATTACTTCTCATTTTTATTTAATTCTCAATAAATGTGAGCCCTTAAAAACAGTTTTTCATAAGGCTTGAGTTGAAATTGTTAAAATACTACACTGCTGAATACCATTTTCTCAATCTATATCTGGAAAATGAATTTGCTGACAGGCATACAGTAATCTGAATGAGTGGTGTAGTTTGCCAATTTAAGGTCAAGGCACTCATCCTCTCTAAGCTTAACTGAATAGGCACAAGGACATTGCAACCACCTAATGTAAAAGATGATTAAGGAGAAAAGAACATTAGCTGCTATACTGATTAATGTAAGTGAAATATGGGAGCAGGAGTGTAAAAGTAAAGCAATTCAGTCATGTGTTTTAATCAGTCAAGTAATTATAAACTTTATGTGTTATGCATTTACTTATTAAAAAGCGATATCTTGGTTAAAGGTGATTAAAGGCCAAATGTAAAGGTTATAACATCAAAATTAAGTTGACATGTTCCCAACAATTTGCCAGCAAATTGCAGGTGTGCTAAGATACCAGAATATGTAGAGAGAGAGAGAGAGAGAGAGAGAGGAAAAGTGTTCAGACAATTTTTAAACTGAGGGGGAAATATATCACTGCGTTTTGCGTTTGATGAGTCAAAAATTGTCAATTTATTATTTAAAGTAAAATAATACATTGAGTCTGTATCAATAATTGTTACGTTTAATCAGGGACAACTAAATCTGTGTTTTATCCCTTTTAATAAGTCTACCTAATGTAATTTGTTTTATGAAAATATGAAAGGCAAATTAAGTTTGCCCTATAAATGTTTAGTTCATATCTGATTTACTCAATATAAATGGGTGAAAATTGATGGAGGCATATAGTCAAAGAACAGTAGCAATGGTTCACACAATTGCAACCGATCCAGACCCATCTAGTCTGTTCTGTACCTATTGACTGTGTGGCTTATTTGCATAGACATTTTCCATGAGGAGAATCTCCAAAATGGTGTGTGTAGACTTTGGGGTATATTTACTAAGCAGGGAATTTGCTGGGGAATTGAAAATTGGGGAAGTTGCCCATAGCAACCAATCAGATTCAAGCTTACATTCTCCAGTATGTAAAATGAAACTGAGAGCTCGAATCTGATTGGTTGCTATGGGCAACTTCCCCACTTTTCAATTCCCCAGCAAATTCCCTGCTTAGTAAATATACCCCTTTATGTTCCACTAAAAACTAAGTATTTAAATAGGCTCTACAGAAATAAGCAGAATCTCTAGCACCAGCCGATGGAGGTAGCATTCCTTTAGTCACATCTGACCCACTAAGGAGTCTTTAAAACATGACTGGGAATAAATGCAAAGCCAGTAACCACCCACTTTCCTAAGGAAGAGGTGCCCATCTACAGACAGCTGTTTCAGGATGCTTGCCCCCTCATCAATGCAGAACAGGGATCTGCCTGGCTGGTGAGAGGCATCCAGTATAGCTCAGAGGGGACAGACAGTGCCTTTAAGGAGAAATGGTAGGTGTATATTACCCGTCGCTTGACTGTGTTCACTAAGGTTAAAACTAGTGACCTCCACCTAGTTACTTAAAAAAGATTCCTGATAGAGATGTTAGCGGGCTTCTATATGTTAACAATGAGGAATAGATGTGTTAAACCACACTCCCTTTTGGTATCATAAAAATATTTTTTATTAAGACAATGTATCTTATGATAAATTAAATCACAAACTATTTGATTCAACAAAACAACGTCCTCGTTTACGTCCAAAATTGCTATGCTGTGCATCTATTCTTTAGAGTCCCGTAGTAAGTCTCTATGGCACCTACAGTGATTAGAGCCTTGTCATGTATCTCAACAAATATAATACAATGTGCTTAAGTTGCAATAAAGTATACCGTTTGAATTGGTAGTTGTCTTCAGAAATGGTTTTCCACTTTATGGTGTAAACACCTTGTAATGTAAATTGTACTTTCACAAGCTTTATAATGATGTAGGTATATAATAGGTATTGTGCGCTACACAAAAGAATTAATAGAACAGAAAAAGATCATAAGAATGGTTGAAATAACAATTGGAGCGATGTATATAAAAAATATATAATTTATTAACACAAATAGTAAATAATATATGAACACTAAAGGACACACATAAAAATAGTAATCATGCAGGGGTCATATAGCACAAAAATCAGATGGCACGCTTNTTAATATAAGTGGAGTGTTTCATGTGGAGTGGCCAACTCCCAGATTAAAGTCATCCAGTACACAAATGTTGATGGTAACACNTACACTTTATATATATGTGTAGTTACCTGTCCCGTTGAGGAGTATTGTACGGAGAGCTCTATCCGTATAGGTTGTTAAATCTGGGTTCCAATAGTCCCGCAGGAAGGTAAATATAAAGGTAATTCAAGACTGTTTTTACTGCAAATGATCCATTCGCCAGACTGGATTCAGCAGAGNGCTGGTGTACTCAGCTTAATTCCCCTTCAGATGTCACGAGGGTAAAGGTGCTCAGCCTCGAGCTGCTGCTTGTGTTCTGATGTCCTATTGGAGCACTCGACGTCTCTCCGCCATACCGTCCGGTCAGATTGTGTACAAAGGATTATTAAGTCCACAAGACTGCTGACACCGTGATGTCAGTTAAGAAGCACTTCTGTGAAGATGTATGTAGATCACCTGAGCACCTTTACCCTCGTGACATCTGAAGAGGAATTAAGCTGAGTACACCAGCTCTCTGCTGAATCCAGTCTGGCGAATGGATCATTTGCAGTAAAAACAGTCTTGAATTATCTTTATACTTACCTTCCTGCGGGACTATTGGAACCCAGATTTAACAACCTATACGGATAGAGCTCTCCGTACAATACTCCTCAACGGGACAGGTAACTACACATATATATAAAGTGTA
>JABWIB010000112.1:122100-141004 GCA_016617825.1 Platyplectrum ornatum | reverse complement strand
ATCTGTTAGATGTGCACTCATTAAATGCATGTTTTGTGAGTACACATGTAACAGATTTCTGCTGTGAGGGTCATTTATCTGTTGATTGGAAAGATTATCTTTCTGGTGTATGGCCAGCTTTATGCTCATTACTTTATCTTTTTGCACACAGATACTGACCAGCGTTACTGTTACAGAGTTATTAGACTTGGGAACCATCATCTCTCACCTGTAATACTGATAACAATTAATTCAATTTAACTCCCTTGCAATTCATCATGGTTTTGCCCATGAGAGTGTAAGTCATGAGAGTGTAAATCTGAATCTGGTCCTTATATTCTTAAATGGTGGATACTACACAGAGTTTGATTTTGTCCCTTAAATTGCACTGCCCCAAGCACTTTAGTATTGATATATTCATCATAGTAATATTACAGTAACATTTATAACATAATGTTACACAATATTAAGCACAGGTTCACTTATATATTTTAGAAATAATCTTGACACTTGACACTTGTATGGACATAACACTGGTAGGAGGGTATATAAATAGTTTAACATGACAACATATCGTTATTAATTCAAGACAATATATAGTCACAAAAACAATATAGGGGCACTACATTAATTACATTAAGCACAGGACACTTTACATGTATATTGATAAAATTTCGTGTACATCAATATGAGATGTTATCAGAAGAATGATTTACATGGGAGAGATAAAAAAAAACAAAGAATTCCCTGTCCCTTTACACATCCTCCCCTGGCTCCCTACTATACCTCGTTTGACCCATCCCACCATTGGACCTACGATTCGGTGCTGGCGCCACATTCGCCTTAAATGGGGGCTCACCACCTTGTACTCCCCCCTCACTCCTATCACCCATAATCCTAGCTTTCCCCCAGGCTATTCTCCTGGCTCTCTCCATTCATGGACTCGGGCTGGAGTGCATTGGGTCTCCCAGCTGATGGGGGGTATCCCCGATCTCGTTCCTTGAGCTCCAGGACCGGTTTGGCCTCCCTCACCGCGAGCACTGGGAATTCCTGCAACTTCGACATTACATCAACAGCTCACCAGGACCCCCCGCTTTTACCAGAGCCTTGACCCGGTTTGAAAGGTTATGTGTATCCGACGCTGCCCCTCCCCATCCTACAAAATCCTTCAAGGTAACTCCTATTCTTGACCCCCTCCTTATGGAGCAGCCTGGAATAGAGACCTGCCCTTGGCCTTGACTAAGGATCAATGGGAAAAGGTCTTCCTCCTGACCCATGCTTGCTCCAACAGTCTATAGGTCGTAGAAACTCAATGTAAGATTGTGTCCCGTTGGTACAGGGTTCCTACGATCATTCATAAATTTTCTCCCACGGTCCCAGACACATGCTGGTGTTGTAATTCGGCCCTCTGCTCATTTCTCCATATTTGGTGGGACTACCCGGGTTTGACCGCATTTTGGCGTAATGTCCGGGAGATCGCCTTATGTTTGTTGGGTCCGGATACTCCTGTGGGTCCTGAGTTCTGGATTCTCTCATACACTCCTATGGCGGTCTCCCAATATAAGAAATCTCTACTCAGGCATCTCGCTAACGCAGCTAGAGCTGTCATCCCTTGCCGATGGCGGCCCACCACAGCACCATCGCTGAAAGATTGGTTTGACCGTGTTGACCTGTATTTGGCCATGGACGACATCTTTTCCTCAGCTACAGACAAATTCCCTGAGTTTGCGGCTACCTGGCACAGTTGGCTGCAGTTTAAAGATTCCCCCGAATATCTAACGACCTAGCTCCATAAATTGGCACATTGATGCTTCTCCGACCACCCTCTGTTCTTCCCTTCCCTCTCCTCCCCCCCCTTCTCTCCCTCTCTTGTTCTTCCTCATACCATGTGTATCGCCTTATTGGCCTTGTATTGTTGGTCCATTTTCTCCCGTTATGCTGTGCTTTACTGCACTTCGCTTGCTTATCTGTTCATTTAGAGACTTTTGCCTGGACCGTCTTGTTATTGATTTGTTGAAAACTAAATAAAGAATTTATTAAAAAAAAAACAACTGAAAATTGGAAAACAATTATGTTTGGATAAATAAAATAAGTAAATACTAAGATATGGCAATGCAAATTTATTTGGGTAGAACTTTACTGTGTATTGACAGCAGTAACAAGACAGGATATCGATATATGAAACAATAAACAAAGTGGTGTTTCCAGCGATGTTCCAATAGCATTAAACTGGTGCAGTAATTGAGGTTCCAGGGAGGATATGAAGTAACCTGTAAAAGAAGAATTTAGTAATTTGTCTACAACATACAATATGTTTACATTTGCAGTGATATAGACGTTACAATGAGCAGCAGTGAGCACTTTGAAATGCCCAATAGAACAGTGCTAGGGGTATAAGAGAAAGAGCATGGTGCGGGTCTTGTTAAAGCACAGCAAAACAATCGTCTGTAGTTCTAGCAGCCCACATTGCAGCACATATATATTTAATAGCAGGGTCATTGCTGTTTGGTTGTTATTTAATATATGGCAATGATAAATTTATAAAGATTTCAGCCAGTTACCAATACCAGAGTATTCTGGCGATGGCCATTGTATTGTGAGCACAAGAGGAGACAGGATGTGCAGTATGTTAAGTTCAGGGAGACAGGATGAGACTTTTAGCCACCGTTATAATTACTGATACTATTAAAAGGCTTCGAACTTCTGATTTGTTACCAAATATCAGGAGGCAAAGTGGTTTCATATGGGAAGACTGGAAAAGTGCAGTGTGCCAAAAAGTAGAGGTGTTTTTAAAAATATTTTAAGTAACTAAAACAATTGAACTTAAAAAAAACTGTGGCTTACCCTATTCATAAGAAGAAGGACTCTCCGCTATAAAATTATAATAATCATGTCATGAAAGAGCCAAATCCGGGGCATCGGCTGACTCTAAGGACCTACGATGCCTAAGAAAACCTTATCATCGTGGGACTTTTCTGGAGAGATAAGTATAAGTAAATCCTACTGTCAAGTTAGCCAGGCTCGCAGCAAGGAGATGTGAGCCTGGCTACCTCAATTATCAACAGCAGTATTTATTTTAGTATATGGAGCCCAATGTAACACAATGCACAATGTCATTATCATTCTTTGTATCACAAGGCCATAATTACTGTTAAATGGCGCCACAGTAACGCTGTTACTGTCTGGAGGATGTATACCTGTTCAGATGGAATCTCAGAGAATATTTTTTATGGGGCTCCATTTACAAAGCCATGAAAACTTTGATTTCATGTGATGAAGTCCGTTTTCATATGAGAATGAGTTTTGTCACCTGAAATCAATATTTTCCATATCTATCAAACCTCAGAGAAGTGATCAACATACTGCTTCAAGAGTAAAAATATAGCCATCTGAATATTGCGATATTACCTCTATTCCTGCAATCTCCCCACAGCCCTCCCTTTTCCTTACTCTAATAGCAGTTATTTTGGGGAAGAAATGGGTGGATGTATGGGCAGACTGTTGGGATAGTGAAAATTAATGAAAACATTTCCTGCAAACCTTCATGGGAACTCGCCGGCAAAGATTTAAAGTCTCCTGTTGTCAGTGTATCCAGTCTCGCAACAAGGACATGCAAGCCTGGGTACCATAATTCTTGAGCACAGGATTAAATTTAGTAAATGGAGCCCTCAATGTACATACTGCACACCAAATCCTGCCCAACCAGTATAGAAGTCTGAATAAGAAGCATGTATGGAGTGAGCATGTGAATGCATAAAATGCATTTGTTTTCTCCTTCTTTTGTAAGTCTCTATCCAGTCTATTATTAATACATACTATATCAGGATTTTGGGTATGCTTAGAGCTTTACATTTTTTTTTTTCAAAAGTTTACAAAGAAAAATTAAAAAAGATGAATGCATCATACAGTATTTCATTATTTTATGCATACTTTTATAGATATTATGGATACGTTTTATGGATATTTGTTAAACATACACTTTAAGGCAATCTTCAGAAAAAATTACCACTTTGACATACAATAATACAAATCAGTTGACAACTTACTTCCTTTGGGTCTATGTTGTTGCCGGAAATATACAATGGTGTTTCTTCACAGGAAGAACTAATGTTTTTTTGATGAAGATGTGACATTATAGATGACTGTTTCATTATTGTATGTTAATTCATCTGTACCCTTTTAACAATCAAAATCATTTTAACAATATATATCCTGAATGAGCTCAGCTTTAAAATTCAGTCTACTAATATATATATATATAACATAATATTCTTTTCTGATCCATAATCATAAAAAACACTGAGAACTAACCGCACAAGTAGACCTCGTTACATATGGACTCTATATTTAAACAATGGGGTGCTGGTATTGCAATCCTAAAACATATACAATATAGAAAGAAAAAGTCTACCAACAGTACTATAGGTACCTGAAGGTAGAAAGGGACTCCTTAACCACAATCATTCAAAATATAATACAGATACCACCAAAATCAGTTATAGATTTTATTCTCATAAACACAAAAACATAAAAACATAAAAACAAAACGACCCAATATATGCACATTAATTTAAAAAAATGCTGCATGCAAAATTATTTATACACTATCCCATATAGCAAACTGTCTCAACAAAGTCATGGAAGAGACTCCACAAGCGGACACCCTAGACTCACTGGATACATCAGCGAGTCTAGGGTGTCCATAATCATTAAAGCTAATTCCTTTCCAAACATGGTGACCCATTTTTGGCATCTAGCAAAAAATAAAAAAAATATTGCAAGTGGTAAATAATGTTCTTTTATTTCTTAAGGTGCCCATACACTATGCAATAAATTGTTCAAATTTGGCTAAATTGCGATTTCAAAAGATAAATTGTTCAAGTGTGTGGGCATGATTTTTCTTGGAAAGCTGCTAAAATCTGTTGAAATCACAATTTAAGTGTAGTGCAGATTGGATGGTGTGCTCAAACTAGATTGATGAAATACACTTAAATTGTACAGTGTGTGGGGAATGCACTAACTTTTTATAGTTCTTTTCATTACAAAACTACTGTCCACTCAAATTTTGATTGCATTTCTGACCAATTTAAGCGTGTGTGTATGGAGACAATTTAAGTGCCCATTTTTTTTTAAACAAACTTTCTTTTTATTGTTCACTTTCAAGATAATTTTCGTTCTTAACAATTTATTGCATAGTGTATGGGCACCTTTACTAGGAAGGGGGTCCAGTGGAGGGAGAGATGTTATTGGGGGGAGGGGTGGCAGTCCCAGGCCCCACTATATGTGATGGCAGCCTTACACCTAGGACAGATACAATGCAGTGTGTATAGATATACCCTCTATGATCTTGTCCATTTGTAATAACTTTATTTTGCACCATAAATGATATCAAAAGCTGTGAATTCTGGGAATCACAATACAAAACTGACTAAAGAGGAGTTGTACAGGCTGGACATTTAGTAAATGAATTTGTGTTTATATTGTTTCATTAATATTGTTTAAAATTAGTTTTGTATATAACTGAACTATGTCAGAAATTAATAAAATAAGCTTGTCAAGTTAAAGAAGTTAAGGTAGTTCAGGTTTAGAAAGTTAGGAACTGTTTTGAAAAACACTTTAATGGGAACTGCAAGTCTATGGGAACAGTTGGAATGCTTCAATAGCAACAGTTTTAACTAGAAGAGAGGGGCAATAATGCAGCTCCCTTACCCAGAAGCTATTATGTGGCCTGCCACTTTGCACAGGAGGATAGCCACACTAACTAAAGTTAAAATGAAAAGCAAAAAAACATACCAAGCAATGATAAAAATGGAATTCACAGAGTTGTGTATGCAAGGCTATAAAATAAATCCCTGAACTAATTGCACTAATGGCAAGGGATAATGTGTTTATCACTAAAACATGCTGCAATGAAAATCACTGGAAACTGGCTATACAAATATCATTTATTTAGAAAGAATACAACATGAAACATTGGAAGATGAGTAGCAGTGCATATGAATGAAATAATAATGTACTACATTAAAAGAAAGTATATGGAGAAAAACTTTCAGTGACCATGGAAATCTAGGAGGTACTTCTTCATATTTGTATGTGTTAGGTGCCAGGATTTTTAGTCTGGGCCTGGCTAGGGATGGTCACTGTGCAACTGCTATTTTTGCTATACTTGCTGATTCAGCCTATTTTAAATATTTTTCCGGTCTTTCTTCACTCGTTACATAGCCCTGACGAAAGGCGCATCATAGCGCCTAAAACATTGGGCACTAAGGTGGGGTAATTGTCATTATACTCAGAAGTATATGAAGGTGAGAAAGTAGGATTCAGTGATAATTAAACGGTATGCTTAAGCATAAAAAAGGTGATAGATTTTAGGCAGGCTGATTTTGTAGAAATAGCAAAATGTACAAGTTATTCTTTGCACTTACCAGGAGTTCAGTAGTGGGAAATTATAAAACGTTCATCATTAATCACAATAGCCTTAGAAATGTATTAGAAATAACAGGAAAAACTCCAAAAAGGATAGCCCTAGATGATGATAAACATACCCACTCAGAGGACAAAAGCTTTAATTGAGGGTCCCAGTATTTGGATTATCATGCTCCATCCCCGTGTGATGTCACTTGCAATGTTGGATGTATTTGGAGAGCAAACAGACTTGCAGTTATGATACACAGCAGGCAAAAACTTCCCTAAACAGGTCTTTAAGAAACTCTAAAAGATGAAAGTGGACAAATGAATGGGACCAGAGGCAAAATGTTTTAGGACGCTAAAATAGCTTAAATAGCTTAAAGAAGTCTATATTAACATATGTAATTCCAGAAGACTGAGGAATACCAAATGTAGTCCAGTGATTGTAAATGCCATGGGTGTGATATGTTCTACTCACAGACATACTTAAGTGTGGATCCAGCCAAGGATTACACAAGTAGCAAATCAAGATGTAGTTGTATTTAAAGCTTATGTGTAATCTGTTTATCATTAAGGCATTTTACACTGTGCCACATTGCAGACTGTTAAATAATCTAGAATATTCCGTAATGGAATCAAAGGTAGTTATGTGAATGCTATCTTGGTTTAAGGATAGAAGACAATGGGGCCGATTTAATTCCTTGCGAAGACAGGAAAAAGATAGTCATGCGTTTTTTTCCCTGTCTATTAATATTTCTCCCTTACGCAAAATGCTTAAGGGGTGCGAAATGAATTAAATCGACACAAATATTTTTTAATGACTCTTCTGAGGATGGTAAATTCTCTAGAAATCTGTACTATACTGAGCTATATATAAACTTGTAACTGGTAGCATCACACAAAAAATCAAGGAAAAGGTATCACTTATTGCAAATGGCTCCCTGTTTTTCCCAGGCGATCTCCCAAACACACACAAGATCTGGCCTGCTTTAGCTTCTGAGATTAGGCATTTTCAGGGTGGTATATAGACAGAGAAAAAGAAGTGGTACTGAATTTCTGCTTTTCTACTGAAGGCTCTCTAGTCTGAAAGAGGGTAAACTAAAACAAAAAAAAAAGCACAGTACCTGGTATTCCTAAAAAGACTCCCACCCAAGTACTGACCAGGCTTGACATTGCTTAGCTTGCGAGATCAGGTGTTTTCATGGTGGCATGGCTGTAGACAGAGAATTCATTTTGATTTTTACTGATGGCTCTCTAGCCTGAAAGATTAACAACACTTCATTAGAATTTGTATATGTTTACTAGGTGTGCTAAAGGTTCCGTTGGTATTAATAGTTATGATATTAATAGATTATATATTTACCATTGAGCAACATCTGTAAATGTTACAACCACTAATAGAGCAGACATTAATTGGATACACACTAAAACTTTTAATGGCTTTTTTAAAGAATTATTGGCAATTCTTCTATAATGATAGCAATACTTACCTTACTAAACTTTTTGCTTATTCAGAGGAATAGAAATTTACAATGCTTCAAAAAAAAAACAACTTTAAAAGTTCTCGTATGACCTTTGTTGTTCCCTTCAGAAAGCTACTAAAATCTACAATGTGGTGTTTATCGTAAGTGGTCAACTAAGTGATCAAAGTGGCATTTATCCGATCACTTTTCACTCACTCACAATCATTATAGTTTTGTGATCTGAGGCACTTTGAAGGTTTTAGTGATAACAAATACATCTGGCAATTTTCTTCAAATAATTCAAACTCATATTACATAGTAGTATTCTGAGAAAATTGACTATCGTACATTTAACTGTGCTTTTGCTATACAAATAAATATAGGATTGATGTTTTGTCCTTATATATTATTGATTTTTTCTACTATATAACACAATGTAAATAATCAAAGAACATATATGTCTCTAGAGGCTGATTCAACAAAACAGTTTCACTTGGCTAAATCATGTTGTGGTGCAAATATTTTTATTTTAAGAGATCTATTGTTGCATGCAGGAATAATACTTAACTTTTGTTCATTTCACATAAATACATCTTTTATCTTAAAGCAGATCCAAACCTACACAGAGAGACGAGAGTGACACGTTAAAACACTTTCCTACTCTAATTCTGTTTCAATAAAATAGGACCAAATCCAGACTTTACATACTATTGACTTACTCACAACTTACTCATAAGTGGGTGAAACCAGGGGCGGGCTGGCATGGGTGCCAGATGCGTAAAAACATTGCATGGGAGGAAAATTTGTCATGCAAGGAAGCATGTTCTGTGGCCAAAACAGCAAATATATGGACATGTTTGGCCAGGGACATCCTCCAACAGCAAACAGGCTTTGGTTTCTGCAAATTCTCCAGAAAGCAGTGCCATGAAGTGACTGATGAGGAGATGCCTGGTAAGTGAAATGATAGTATAAGGGAGAAATGCACATAAGCAAGACACACAGAAGGTGAGACTTTACCATTGTAAAGTAAGTCACAGTACTGGACCTGCTCTGAATGAACAGACACTTATTATTATTAAGTCTGGTCAAAATTACAAAATTCTATGGGCTTTGCTATTTAACATAAATCCAAATATTTCTTTCTGACCATATTGCCATTTTATTAAGTTGGAAGAAAATTGTTCAGTTTTTATTTACAAAGCAGTCTGATAAGTTACTTCCTTATAACCTATTTCAGGTGGAATCTATTTCACAGGACACAATAAATCATGACTGGCCAAGCCAGAGATAACAACATTTCTTGCATTTCTTTAGTTATAAATCTGAGATATCTGATTATGTGTAAAGTGTGTTTGAATAAACATATATGACTGTATATGTATATACTCCATACATTTGCTGTTTTTATAATCTTCTCTGGCATAAATGTAAGAAGTAGCTGTTATACCATGATCAGGGTATCAATTTTTTCTTTATCTAGTTCCTGCAATAAGTTGAAACAAAACCTTTGTTGCTGTGTATTTCACTATCAGTTTTATATTCACCTGCATGAACTGAAAAGTTAGAACAGTTATGATCTATTCACATTACTTTATCTGTAACTTTTCTTTCTATTGCAGCTGGTGAGATTCTTCAGTTTGGACTAGTCCTCCCGCAAAATTTTATTTTGTGCCCTCCTGTTTAATAATTAAAATTTTAATACAAGTGACTGCCCTACATCTTAGCAAATCATTATCATTACTGTATAATACAGTACCCTAGCCTCCACTATTCAATTTCCATTTCATCCTTAGTGACAGCCACACCATAATAGAAATAGAAGCTGATCCAGACCTGAAAATCACCCATATTTAAATGAGAGAAGTAGAGTTTCTCTCATTTAAATATACACAGTAGCACTGCCATACACTTGACCATCTCAGAGATTTAAGTCATAGGGGCAGATTTCCCTGTTTCTTTTTAGTAACAAAAAGTTTATTTTTAAAGATTTTTGTTATAAACGTGTGTTTTTTGTTTTTTTATTGATTACTTTTTTATTAATTTGTTTTCATTGATGATAATGCAACCTTCCAACTTTATTTCTGTTCTTTATTACAGTTTATACTTGCCTCCCTTGCAGTTGTATGTTTGGTTTCTCCCAGGTCTACACTTGCACCCAAACTCTGGATCAGCCCCCAGGAAGTGAAGGGTGCCCCTTTTGCTCCCGTCAGACATATTNTTAGTGATGAGCGTTGCAAGACAACCAATTTAACCAAAAAAAAATCCCTTTGATGTCTCATTGCAAACAGCACTACATGCATTGCAGTGAAGGGAGAGTCAGCCCGCTGATGCAATAAACTTGCTGGGCTAGCACCATTCTAGTATGAGGTTGTAATTCCGACAGCGCCTTTCTGGTCCGGAGCTTCCCTGAAGTGCATCCCCAGCTTATCCCTGCCCGAGCACGAAGTTCATGCAGTATGAATAGTAGAGTGGCGGTGGGCCCCCTTGTCAGCATGGGCCTGCACCGCAAATGAGAATTTAAAGTTCACAGCAGTGTTGTTTCCTATTGTTATTATTATAAAGACAAGACATTCATTGGAGATTCACAGAAATAATACATTTTCATAGGTACAAGAAATACTCACAGGTGAAAGTACAGTAAGTATGAGCCCTATTAGTACAGTTAAAGGTTATTGCCAGAGTAAGGTCTAAGTTAAGTTTTCCAAACTAAGAGAAAATTAACAGCACATGTCTCTCTGCTCAAGAATATAATCTTCTTTATACAGTATACCACAATTCTAGACTTGTTTCAGTTTTAATAAATGAACAAAAGGGGAAAAGTTAAACATGTTCAAATCTATGGTGAATTTCATTGGGAGTCAAATTGTGTAATGTGTTGTATATAAGTCCCTAAAACTGGTCAGAATTTGTCTGGAAGATGCAAATGCAAAGTATTCTCTAACTATACCTGAATTTCAACATGGTTTTTACTAGTAACATCTACCATTTTTCCCTCATATTTTGAAAGACCTAAAAAACACAGACTGTGGTCTCTGTGGACAGAGTTCATGAAACAAATTAACTCGGTCCACAAATAGGCTGGCTTTGGTCACATCACACCTACATATTCATAGCTAATCATGGGGGATTTTTGCATTTCAGGGCAGCACTTTTGGCATGATTTTCATAAATAATGCCCTCGCCCCATATAGTATGTTCTCCAGGTAGTCTGCAACCCTGTGTAAAATGATATATTACTTCCCAGGTTAATATTATACATTCTGTGCATTTGTAGTTTCTTCTTTCATAGACCTGGGAATGTAAATTGTCATTTTTAAATAACCAGTGAAATGTCTTCACGTACAATATAGATCAATAAAGGAGAAGTTTTGTCAGAGCTATCTCATTAGCTATTCAACAAAGTTGCACATGAAAGCTTAGCTAGGCGGAAATTGTCTACACAGAGTGGAAAATTGCTTTTCATGGTAACCGCATAAAACAGCTATTTTGTTACTGCTGTGATAGGCTCTTCACTAAATTGAAAGTAAATTGTATAAAATGAAAGAAAATATATGTATCAGTGATTTAAATATCCTGAAAGTGTGCATCAAATGCTAGATTAATGCAGAGAACTTTATTAAAAATGCTCCAGTCATGACAGTTCTATAAACAAAATGTAAAATTGAAACTCTGCATTAAAACTCTAGGGGGTATATTTACTAAACCTGGTGATTTCAAACCGCGGCAAATCACTTTCGATTTTGGGTGGTTTTAAAACCGGCAGCAATGTATACATTGGTGACATGACATACTGGCCTGCGTGGAACAACAATATCAAGCATGCCCTGTCACTATGAGGACATGCATATAAACTGTAGAGTGGTAGGTTCAGAGGAAATGTGCAAAAGAATTACTTCACTGAAAGGGTATAGTGGAATAGCCTTCCTTTAGAAGTGGTGGAATGCTAGGGATAAAGGGATGAGGGCAGTGGCGTAGCAATAGCGGTCTCATCATAAATTCAAGCATAAAGTGCATAAGTGGTAAGTAAACATTTGCTGGGATAAGGTGCAGATCCCACGTCGAAGTTTGGTATTCACAACGTCCATAAATCTCTCATAGTATCAATTAGATGAAATACCAATTAAGCCGCGCTCTCCAGCTGCACCTCCCAATATGTAAAACTAGGTTCTATGTCCTACATATAGTATAGAGAAGGTAAATGGGCATATAGGTGGGCGCTAGAGGAAAGACTAGTCACTGACCGCATTAATCGTCCCTTTACTATCCCTACTTCGATGGAAGAGGACTCTCCAGTTCCAAATATTGTGAAGGATCCAGGGAATGAAGATGTAAGTACTCAGTCTTTCTCCTTCGACAAAATATCGCGGGCCATGCAAGAAAGGTAAGAAAGATTGCGGGGCGATCGTCCAGGTGTCTCCGACTGCGGTCTGCGGCTCCCCCACTTGATGCGTTTCGGGAACGTCCCTTTTTCAAAAGTGTATATCTCTCACAGTAAATTGCCACACTCGGTTAGTCCTCCGACAGCTGTTTCGTCTCTTTGCCGTATTCAGGGAGAGTTACCGGTAGCTTTTCTGATGACAGACCGTGCAGCAAGTAGCAGAACCTAAAAAAACAATACCTTAAATACCTTCATAACAATCAAACTGATCCACATCAGCTGTGACTACCATGGAAGATCAACAGGTATGACTACGCCTACATGTCTACTTCCTTCGGCCCGTCCTCCAATGACAGGCACAGAACCAACCTCACACTTAGACGTCCGTAGCAGCATGCCCCTCGAGACACTGCTGCTTAAGCTCAGCGTCGGAGTCTGGTATCCCATCAGGCTTATCACCCCGTCCCTTGTCCCTGTCCTCAGGACCCCCTAACAGTGCATGTTTTGCAGGTCTCTTCACAATCATAAATGATATAATTAGCATCACCTGTGTTCCTAGTAACATATGTCAGTCAGTAACGATCCCACCTGTGCTCCAGCCCGGAGACCTGGAAAACGTGGACCGTTAGGGGGTCCCAAGGACAGGTTTGAGAATCACTGTGCTAAATAATTATTTACTAACTAATTATACTAATATTTATAAGCAACTCACAAAGGTAGTTTCCATTGTTCCTTATCTGCTCTAGATCTAATCTAATTTAATCCTAAACTATTTTCACAAACATTTACACACAAAAGACAAAACAATTTCTACAACTTCATTTCACAAATATCAGCCACTGTAAAGCCATTAAAACCATTCAGCCATTAAAACCATTCAAGCCTAGCCTCTGTACCACAACCCTCACTGCACATGGCATCAGGAGCCATCTTGTAACAAACTGTTCAGCAGCATCAGAACTTACCAAGTCTAGCCTTTGTTCCATAATTATACCTACGCACGGCATCAGCCATTTTGTAACAAACCAGCCAAAGCAGTTCCAACACCATTACATGGCCTAACATTAAGTGTAACAAAACATACATACAGATTAAATACATTATCAAACAACCATATACAAACACACTCAATATCTACAATATTCCTTCTCAGTTCCATAGCTTAACATAGTCTGAACACTTTACCATCTCATTGCCAGATATCATGTCCTACCTGTTTACCCAGAAATCAAAACCCAATAGATAATTGTGTACTATACTAAGCTACATCATATATCATAGACCCTATAGATTCTACACATACATATAAACATCTATCTACTTACACACAAACAACAGGAACATGTATATTCCTATATCACAGATCCATTTTCCAATACTTATCCATAAACCACTGTGTGTGGGCCATCAATCTATCGAGACTTCTCTTGTTGGATTGCTTAAGTAATAGGTCTTGACGATTAAAGGTTAAAGATTTATCCATTGCTTCATTTACGTCATATTCCTTGTATCCCCGAGAGGAACCATTATGCCATCATTTGCAGTGCCTCCTTTAGTTTATCAGGGTCAGACGTAATTCATGCTACCCTAATCATCTGTGAAAAAGGTAATCCTTTCTTTAAAGGTTTAGGATGAAAGCTTGTTGCCAATAGAAGAGTGTTCCTATCAGCCTCTGTTCTAGAAATTTACGTAGCGAAACCTGTGGCAGTCTGAATTATGACATCTAAGAAATTAATCATATCCAGGCTGTAGTTGATGATAAAGCGAATGATGGAATCCAAATCTTTAATTTATGAACAAATTCATGAAGTTGTACCTCAGTTCCTGACCAAACCAGCTCTTTTGTATACCATTACTGGATGTTTTGGTAAGATTTCGTTTAACAGATTATCCTTCATTAGTACATGCCAATGTTTTCTTAGTAATTTTTACAGTTTTTTGCCATTACTATTATACCCTGTGATGAATCTTATGGTCTCCTCTTTGTCTGGTTTCTTAATATTATTTGTGAGTAGTTTCTCTCTCTTCATTTCCCTATTTTTTATTAGAGCTCCTCTCACCAAATCTGCCTTATAGTTCTTCTCCAGGAATTTTTCTTTTAGCTCTGCCGGTTGATCCTTATAGTCAGTCAGCTCTGAGCAGTTCCTTCTTAGTCTTCTGAATTGGCCTTATGGGATTTTCTCTAGCCATTTCCGATGGTGTTTGCTTGTTGAGGGGATGAAGTTGTTCGCATCTACCTTTTTGTGACAAGTTTTTGATTGATTATCATAATCTGTAGATCGAGAAATGATATGTTTTCTTTGCTTTCCTCTAGTGAAAATATAAGGTTCAGGTTGTTTGGATTGATGTATTTATTGAATTCTATGAGTCCTTCTTTACTGCCTGACCATACACAAAGAACATCGTCTATAAAATGTTTCCATATGACGATGTATTCTTTGAAGGATTTCTTTTCTGACCAGATGTACTATTTCTCCCATTGTGCTGCAAACAGGTCCGCGTAGCTTGGGGCAAATTTAGTCCCCATCGCTATACCTCAAACCTGTCTGTAGCACTTTTCACCAAAACTGAAGTAGCTATGGCTAAGTATAAACTGGATCCATAAAATGGATTAAACAATAAATTCCTGTTGATCTTTTTTCAACTGTGAGTTCTTTGCCAGTTCTCTTTTGATCGCGTTGCATCCTTGTTTTTGGTACAGTGAATAAAGTGATAGGGTATACGCTTCCTGCTAATTCATACTAATTCATTTAATATTTTCAGGGTATCAATCGTGTCCTTCAAGTAGCTTTTTTGTCAACTGACAAAAGTCTGTAGGAATTTATCAACATACTCCAATAAATTCATTGAAAGACTCCCTATCCCGGATAATATTGGGCTTCCTGAAGGGTACTTGTCTAGCAAATTTTAAGCCCGCTTTGAGCACTTTCGTTCCAAAATACTAAGCTCTCTTCCGCTTATATTGAAAATTCCTTGATTTGATGCTTCCTGAGATTGTGTTATTTTTGATATTTTGGCCTTGAGCCCATCCTTATTGCCTCCTCTCTATCCTCTTTTTCTGATATTTGAAGTTTTATTTTTCCAGCTTTTATCGGGGAGATCTTTAAAGCTTCTCCGTCTCTGGATTTGTTCTTTTCGTATTGCCATGTTCCCTTGGCCCTTGGTTTTGATTCATTTGTGTACTGTTGCAGTGTGCCAATTCTAAAAAATAATTTAGACATTGGTCGCATCTGTTAAGTATTGAAGTCATATGTTCCCAGTACATGGGAAGGACCACAAGGCAATTAAAGAAAAGAATTGTCAAACACACTAGGAACATCAAAAATGGCATAATTACACACAGTGTGCCAATTCATTAAGCACAAAAACATAACAAAGACCCAACAAGCCTAAAATTCCTTGGAATAAAACAAGTAGAACCCAGCTGGCGAGGAGGCAATCAAGTGGCAAAAATCGCAAGAGAAGAAACCAAGTGGATCTACCAACTACAAACTTTAATACCTAAGGGCCTGAATATGGATCTAGATTTGGGATCCTTCATATTTGAATAAGATCAAACTGAAAATAATAATAAAAAATACATTTAGTGATGAAGTAGGACGACAGTAACTCCCCAGCCCAGTTAACTCTAAATGTATCCAATCCATAGAGACACCAAACTCACAACTTAAGCTGCTAATAATGCTAATAATAATATTAAAATCATCTAAAAGCCAAGCTGACAAACCCCCATAACCTGATGTCATTCATCCACCAAGCAAACAAGGTCCAAGTTAACAATTACAAAGTTTCAAACATTAAAATGGCGTAACTCTAAACGCAAGTTTAAAGTTAAGTGTTAACAATGAACAATAAATGCACCTTTGCATAACAAGTCAAATAAGTCCCATGGAAACTTTTTAAACACCATCTATTGAGAATTCAAGAATAAGAACTATGTACATATATAAAAACAGGATTTGATATAAATCATTAATTGAATTTAAAAAAGTACATAGATCGGTGGAAATAAACACCGGGACTACAATAGGGATATGAATAATTACTTGTATTAATGTTTTACTTGCATATGGACTATTATCATACTGTGGACAGCACTTTTAAATGGTAATACAAATGGCATATAGGAATAGAGGACTGTCCAATCATGATCCACCGGAAATTAAAAATGAGCACCACCCAACAGCGCCTCAAACCTTGGATGCAATTGAACTAGTAACCCTGATGAAGCCCCACTTGATACAGGGAGAAATGGATTTTATGCAAGCACACAAGAGATCTCAACAAAGTGCATATCCGAGGAAGAGACCAGGCCAGCAGTAATCAGAGACAGCCGTAAAAATAACTGCTGGGACTGGGGAGTGCACGCCCCGGCACCCCTGATACACGGCGAAAAGGGAAAGACGCTGTTGGAGGATTGCAAACCGCCGATTCCAGAAATTGTAAGTCGCATGATTTTGCTTCCAAGTCACTAAGACATTAACATAAGGATTGCAGACTGCAGACCATAGACTATAGAAACTTTGAGTTACATATTGCTTACAAGACTTCTGTAATAAAGAATCCATTGAACTCTGTTACCTGTTGACATTGGAACACGCAGAGTAAAGGACCCTAGCGGTCCGGAGATAAACTTTTTAGACAAAAGGAAAGAATAACGGTCAATCTTTATATAAGTGACTGTAAATGAACGGCGTGTATATTACTAATACACACCTGTACCCCCCACATACTTGTATTAATTCCATGTCATGCTTCATTCATTGTTTTACTACTGTATATTAAGTTAAGTTTATGATTTAAAGTATTAACAAAACAGATTTTACTGTGATATGAGCATTATGAATTATGCTTGTTATGATTTTTATTTTGTGACAACCACTATTTGTTATAAATAAATTTGTTTTACTTCTAAAAGCAATTGAGCTACTAATAATTTATACAAATAGGGGGTACAAAATCTATCTGATAAGTAGAGGTGGGCACGAGATATATCCATATATTTGTAATTACAAGCTGACCTATATACAGGTCAGTATAGGTGCATTGAAGAGGCACCTACATATCCCAGCGACCCCAAACTACTACCTTTAGATTTGAAATTTACAAACCCAGAGTGTATCACTAAAGAGCACAGGAGAACACAAAAAACTTTAGCTATGCCCCTGGATAAGGGTATTCTGAATGTCAGACAAAATTATGAAAATGTAATTACTGATTCCAATATTACAATAATCATAATAATTGACCTTATCCAGAGCTGCTGGCTACTCCTACTTCTAGGTTCAAATAGTTAAAAGAGTGCTTAGGAAGCAAAACAGATCAAATATATTCACTCCTTTAAAATAAAAAATTCACATGTAAAACCATCAATAGTTAGTATGAATCAATCCATTATTACATTATTTACAGCATCCGCAGTAGATATTGACACACTGCTCCTTTCAGTATTTCCCAACTTTGTGTCCTTTCTACTGCATTATAAAACAGTCCCACATATTATACTGACACAGTTCACTCTAAGTAGGAAAAAAACAAAGCTTAAATAGAAAGAGTTCTCTGTAAATTAGAAGTAGAGAAAAAATAGCAACTTAAGCCACTGTTTAGTAATGCTGCTGCACTTAATTACTTATTCAATAAAGGTTTAAAGCAGGTTTTCCATAGTTCTTGTTAGACTCCACTGATACTGATTTCTACTGTACTTCCAATTATAGAAGTCTCACAATGAGCAGACATAGATCTGACAAGTTTCTGGCTGGCAAGTGCCTCAGATGAACCTATTTATAAATAAGAGTTTTACAACTGTGCTTGAATCCATGGTTAGGCATCAAATGTCATGCTCCAGATATCCTAACACAATTCTGCAATATGTTCGTGTGGCAGCATAACAGTCTGAAAGTCCTCTGTCTTGAGCAAGTATGGAGTCACTAGCCAGACTTTTAAGAGTGTGCTTGAAGTAGGGTAAAACTTTTATTTCTGCACTTCCAAATTACATTTCACCAACGTTTCAATCCCTACATGGGATTTTTATCAGGGTGCATACATCACAATACACTGCTTCTGCTTCCAGCCTAGACAGTAGTGCTGTGGTGACGGGGCCCCCCTGAAGTTTGGCCAACCTTTCGCTGGGCCTGGTTTTTAGGGATTGCTCGCATACAGTAGATGTTGATTACATGAGATAACATGCCACAACGTAATTCAGTTAAGCTATATTGGTTATACAGGTTAATGATGTGACCTAACAGATACCTCACATACCTCTCAACATCTCAGGCGGCGACTGTGGGACAAATAGGCCCCCCGATCCCGCCTTAGCCCTGCTCCCAGTCCCGCCTTAGCCCCACCGGTTTTTACCGCGGCAAATATATACTTATAATATATTTTAGTAACAAAAACACAGTTTTTCCCTAAACGTGACAAACTGGGAGGTAGGAGGGATGGGGGACAGTCACACAAAATCGGAATTGTCCCACCGAAAACGGAAAACATATCTATTGAATCATCATTGAAAGGTAAATGTGAAGGCAGCAGAGGAAGAAAAAGAGGAAGACAGCAAAGTAAGGCAAGATTAGATTAGATTGTTGGGTATATAAAAAGGGCAGAAGAGGAAGCTGGAAACAAATAAAAAAAAAAGATTTTATATATATATATATATATATATATATATATATATATA
>JABWIB010000112.1:109162-121443 GCA_016617825.1 Platyplectrum ornatum | reverse complement strand
ATGTGACGGACGTTTCTGCCATTTTATTTATTATATAAAGTAGCATAGTCTGTCGCTGGCTAATAGCATGAGTGCTGGGGATTCTTGTTTGTTTTTTGTGTAAAATACCCTTTTTCCTTTCAAGCACCTGCATTGTATTAGCTTACAGACCAATGTGCAGACTCCATTTTGTGTGTTTGTATATATATATATATATATATATATATATATAATTACGTCACAATGACGTCAAAAATGTTATCACTATGATGAATGCAGGTGCACACTTTCAAGATCTTTGTTTACTATTAGAGTCAATATGAATAATTTGTTCTGGCCAACTTTATAATAATATACTTTTGCTGGTGTACTGTAATGCCATCCACTATCTTATACTGGCATTATACTGGCATTCTCTATCAGACTATGGATACCGCTATTCAGTCCCACAAAATTGCAGTCACTTCTCCTCAATCCAAAATGGTGGGGAAACTTCAAATCAGGGATTTTTACAGTGAATGGCAGTCTTTACAGTTCTGTAACTACTCTCTGTTCCCTTAGCTAACAAGTGTGAGTGTTAGAGTCCACACTTTGGTATCTCTCTTAATCAATCACAATGATCAGTGTAATAAGCTCTGTCGTCAGGAGGCTGTCTGGGGCACTTCATTCAGCTCACAGAAACTACAGAGACGCCATTAACTTCTCCTCCTCGGCTCACCTTACTACTTTCAAATGTCACAACACTCTCTAGAAGCTTCTCCTCCTTCAGCCAATCGGAGGCTTGAAGGGTCAAAGGCAACTCTTTGGTGTATGAAGTATATTTACAGTATATTCACATAAAAAGAACACATAAAGCTGATACTCCTGGGGTATCACATATTTACAGGGGCTGACTGGCCATTGACGTTACCGGCCACTGGGACTCTGCCTCTATAGCTCAGAAGCAAGTAGAAGAAAATAAAGCCCACAAAAAACTAGCAAGCATAGACTGAGCAGCATCAGGGGGTTGGGGGGTTGGGGGGGGGGAGTGATGCCTCATTCGGAACGAAAATAAATTAGTCTTATAATATGAGGCAAGCCCCCGGAGGCTTCCTAAGCATAAAGGTGAAGGAAGAAGAAGAAACTATTGTACGTGGGCTGAACAGTGGAGGCAGTGGGGGTAAGTAGCAGGAGACTGTGACACTGACTGACTGTGAGAACCCCCATGCCCTGCAGATTAGCCTCCTCATGCCCTGCAGATTAGCCTCCTCATGCCCTGCAGATTAGCCTCCTCATGCCCTGCTGTAATTTTATTTTTCCCCTGTATACCCTATTTAATAAAAAATGTTTATCCTGTATGCCCTGCTTAATTTTATTTCCCCCTTATATGCCCTGCTCAGTTTTATTTTCTCACTATATGCCCTTCTTCATTTTATTTCTGATCCAGTGTATTGAATGTGCAACTTTTCCTACACCCAACTAACGCATATGATAACCCAGCTCATATTTATAGTGAGTGGGAGGGGATTTTGAAGCAGATATTTTACACTCCATAGTTACGGTGCAACTGACCTCAGCCAGTTTAATTCAGTAGGAATCAACAGAACAAAAAAACACAAAATAAACACCTTGCCTGTCTGGCACTAACTACACACAGGAACCTCCTAACTAACACTAATAAACAAGAACAGTTTGTACCCCAGAAGTCACGAGGGTTCCAATGTCTCCCAGACACACAGTCTGTAACCTCCTTCCCTGGACAGTCAGATCCAAAGTGGGACCCTGAGAGCTTTACCTGCAGCCTCTATACTTTCTGCTACCAGGTGTCAATCAGTCTGCAGCAGCCAGACAGTCCACAAGACCCGGACTGGCCTCATAGATGGCGGACCCTCCCTATTTACCAAAGGGATCCTTCTCAGCTTTTAGCAAAAGCTCAGGAACTGAAAGTATTTCCCAATGTGGACCACACAAGCATTCTCCTGGGGGATTAGGGCATACTGGTAAGGAATCTGGGGAATTAGATCTCCCTTCACACCCAAATCCTGTGACTCTGTCACAATACATAAAGTGTTTGTATTGCTCAGGGCCGGCCCTAACCAATGTGGTGCCATAGACAAGATTGTGCAGGTGCCCCCCTAGCAGAGTACTAAGACTTCCAGTTCCCAAATACAATTACTGTGTCACAAGCTCAGAATTCTCTGTACCTGGTTGGGGATCCCTTGTGCCTATGGGCTGAAGCTAGAAGCTTTTAAGTAAGGTTTACTCATGCAACATGATTCAGACATAAACTGGAATGACAGTCATAATCTTTTATTGTACATATGCATGGTGGTTCATATGAAGTAACTGTATGTAATAGATACCCTGGTGTAACTGTAACTCACACAGGATAGAGCAATAGAAGCAATTGGGCAGTCACTGGTAAACTGCGCACACACTTTATTTAGTAGATGATTACATTAGTGTTATTATTATCATTAATAATAATTTTATTAAAACTACGACAAGTATAGGCAGGCGTACAAAGTGATTATATAGAGTGGTTACATAGTAACTACATAGAGGTGCAAATAATGTAAATTGGTGTGGGATGTTGGCTGACATGACACTTTTGCTTCTCATTTAAGCGAATTGCTGAACACAACCTAGTAACCCACTTAACCCCTTTCCTTGGAGTGGGCATTGTTTGGCATTCTCAACTGGGGTTGCAGATCCTTTGGGTTAGCAGGCAATTACTTTCTTTCTATTTTCTACTTTCCTGGAAGTAACAGTGCATCCTTAAGCTCTTCAACATGCATCTCAATTTCCTTTGACAGCAATACTGTGAGCTTTGTTTCTATGTGAACTGCCTTAAGGTTATTTTCCAACTATTCCTTCTCTTTCAAAATCCACATTAAATCCATTTCAAACTCATGTTACTTCAACGTTCACTAGGTTTTTTCTGATGCTAACCTTGCATAATAATGGCTTGGTTATCTGCTTACCATTAAAAGCTCACCAAAACATACACACATTTAAAAATGTATATGTAATTGAGATGTTCACCGAGGCCTAAAAAGTAGGGAGTTTGCAGGGGATTTGAAAAGTGAGGATGTTGCTCATAGCAACCAATCTGATTGGTTGCAATGAGCAACATCACCACTTTTCAATTCCCTTGCAAACTCCCCACCTGATAGTAGTTGTAAGTTCACAAGTTCAGATGTTGGTTGTCCCAGTATGCTTAAAAACACCAGGTTCCTTAAATAAGACCTCTACTCCCCTTCAAACAATGATCCTCCGTAACATGGGATCCTTATGTATCACTGAAACAATAAAACATAAGGGGTGCAATAAAGTTTTTATTTATAAAAAATCTATTAAAATTTGCTTATCCAGAAGCGTGTACCAGATAAATAGCTTTAAAACAATGTATAACACTCAACATAAATTAGACTTCACCCATGCAGGATTGCTGTTGGCACACTCAGTCAGGGGGTGTATACGGGGGTATGCCATACCACCACTTCTCCCACTGATGTAATGGAAACATTTCAAATCTCCATTGACTTCCATTATTTCCTATGTTTCCATACCGCCACTTCTGAATGTCTATACCCCCACTTCTAAATTTCCACTTGAATATGCCAAAATGAATTCCCATTCCAATGATAAGACACAAAGTCCAAAATGGCTCTCAGATTTCTATTCCAAATTAAAATACGCGCAATATACTGGGGAACCATAGACTATGGAGAGTGGGTCAACACATCTATGAGGAGTTGACAAGGTAACAGTTTTATAGGGTCATTATAAACATTAACAGTCCTTTTGGTGACTTCTTTACCTACACCCCTGGATATCAATTGGTTACCAGACAGTCTTAGCTCTATCAATATTTGCTTTGTTTAAAAAGTTTCGTTAAAAAATAAAAAATATCTGTATTTCTGCATTTTTGGCATTATTGTTCGGATAATTATTGTAGGTGCTACTAACACCTTATATGTATTGCTCTTTCTGATGATGTAAACTATTAAGTAGAGATGAGCAGTTCAAAATCTGACAGTTTCGGGGCTTGTTTTTTTTGGATTCTAAATCAAGGCAAAACACCAGTTCCTGTGTTGTTTGTAGTATATATATATATATATATATATATATATATATATATATATATATATATATATATATATATACACCTCATGATAGTAGATAACAGAGTTAATATCAGTTCAGATATCAGAGCTGTAGCGAAAGGTTGCTATAGCTGTGCTGTATTTAGTTGGTTGCTGTATGAACCTTATTGACCTGCCCTTCTGTTTTTCAAAAGTAGTATCTGCAATGAGCTGTTTATTTCTGAAACCTAAATCCAAAAACATATTAAAATTTAGCAGAATGCAGCACATACAGGTCTTTTATGTTGTAGTTTTGTAGTGTATATTTTTCCCTCAATCACATATGAATTGTTAGAAAGTGTCTAAAAATGTATATAAAGTTGTAAAGTTCAAATCTTTGAGTTAGAAAATAAAAAACCAAATACATGAAAACCAAGGAAAAATATTGTTTTTTTGCACCTGTTGCCATGATTACATGATGTATTCTAGTACATTTCTAGTTTGAGCAATGTTATAATAAAAAGGATTTTTTTTCCTCATTCTAATGCATGTTGTTTTGTTTCTTACATCAAAATTTTATTTGGTAAATTTGTAAATGAACAAAAATAGCTGTGCTTCTTTTACATAAGTAACCACTATAAAATTGCTATTATTTTAGGAGATTTTAATGGTGGACACAAACCAACATCTGTTAATGTTACCAAATTAATATAAATGCAGTATCTAACCTACAAAATAGCACAGCTTGAAACATATTATGCAGGCTGAATAAAATCATTACTGAATTTTAACATATTTTCTCAGCGGAAAAATAAGCTTCAGAGAATTAATAAATATCAGGCTTAAGTTTATATAATAGTAATGTGTTATGAATTAGTAAATATCAAGCTTAGGTTTAATTCATAGCTATGTGATATATACTTAAATTAAACTTACCACAAAAGAGTCAATTAATTGTACAACGCAGAGGATATTTGTCACTAAAATATAATGATATTACTTATTGAAGAAATAACTTCTTTCTGTCGAGGTTTGAATGAATTATAAATAGGGAAGTTATACAACATTATAAAATAGTAAGAAAAAATTGTATGCAAAATAGTGACTACAAATTTTGGACATTTTATGGACATCCGGGTCTAAATTACTAAACTACGGGATCGGAAAAGTGGGGTTGCTGCCAATAGGAACCTATGAGATTCAAGCTCACATTCTCCAGTATGTATGTAGATGGAGCTGTGGGAGAGAGAGCCTCCAGCACTAGGACAGACTATCAGACCCTCCAACATAGCCCATTCCACCAAGTACATAATACTCCGCTCCTGGTCTTTCAGCTGTAACTCACCTGGTTATAACGAGCTAACTGATGTCTGAGTAATGTAACAATGGTGGTTACCATAGTAACTGATTGCTGGAAGTTCGAGAACAGAGTATTTTGTACCTGGTGGAATGGGTCATGTTGGAGGGTCTGGGCTATCCCTGCTGTGTCAGTAGGCATATCTGCTGTACCAGTGGGGCACAGAGAGGCAGAACTAGGGGAGAATTTACCTCCGCTGCAGCAGGGAGGGGGTGAACTTCCACAGCTGCAGCAGGCAGACAGAGCTAGCAGTGAGTCAGCTCTCATTAGCTGCCAGCCTGTCAGGTGGTCACGGCAGCCATCTTGGCCATCACCCTCCCCACACACCCCTGTGGCGCCCAGCATACTTTGTAGGGCTGTGGTGAGCCAATCAGGGCTCAGCAGAGCTCTGCTTCCAGGATTCCCAGCCGTGGGAAGAGACATCTGCCTCGTGGGCTGGAAGAGGAAGGAAAGGAGAGCTCTGTGGAAGAAGAGAGCAGCCTGCCCGGAGGGGAGAGTGAGTCCAGAGGAGAAATGCCATTGAGTACAGACAGGGAGAGCTCACTGTTCACTCACCCTCCACAGAGTGTGAGTGTACAGGTGTGCCTTGCTTTGGTAAGTAAGCAGGTGCAGCCTGTTCCACCGTTTAGATCTGTTCTGTACCTGTTGTTTAAATAGGCATTAGGCCTTGTAGAGGTAAGTAGATAGACCCAGTATAGATCAGGATTAGCAGTAGGCGCTAGGCGTAGCAAGCTACAGAGTAGTTGTGTGCAGCAGTAAGCGGTAGTTAGGTAGAGCATTGCACTAAACCTATTTTTACAGGTACACAGGTAGCAGTGGTCGGTAACAGTGTTAACTCAAGTAAGCACACTCTGTCCCTCTCCTATTCTACTCTAATCTTCACCTCAGGCCCTCCCACAGTATTCCTGGGGAGTAAGACGGTGGCCCTTGACATCAGTGGTTGAAGGGTCACTGTGCTCCGGTTACATGGCCACAGTAACCGGCACCCCTCCAAGCAAGAAGTGCCACGGCGCCGACCTGCTACAGCAGGAGAGGGTCAGACATTCCCTTCTTTTTCCTCTTCCCCTCGCCTTCCCTTCTGGTCCATCTTACCCTTCCCACGCTGTGCTCTACATTTCCTTTCCTCATACTCTGGGTCAGACGTGTCCTTAGTCGGTAGGGGCTGTCACAGGTAAGTGACTAAGGAGAGCCTCCTGAACCATCAGATAGAGGTAAGTGGAACACGTTGCTCCATTACAAGGTGTCGGGTAAGTGACTGGGAGCTTGAATCTGATTGGTTACTATGGGCAACATCTCCACTTTTCCAATCCCTCAGTTTAGTAAATTTGCAGTGATTCCCAAACTGTGTACCACAGGGTCCTTGGGTATGGGCTACATTATCATTTTGTCCACAGTGTTATTGCTGAGGAACCAGAATGATGTGTAGAGCCCACAGTGCCCTGCTTCCTCAACAACAACACTCAAGAAGTCATGATGTGTGGACAGTCGTTAAAGGCAGGCCCTGTACTGTGTTGTTACTAAGCATTTAGCAAACAAGGGGTGCCCTGTGAAGTGAATATACCCTCAGCTGGAGTCAGCTTTGTAACCAGCACTTCACCCATTACGACCCGCGGCATCGTACTGAAAAAAAAGTTTGTCCCCTCAGCGGGACAAACTGCAAAGCGGGAGGGACAGCGGGACAGTCCCCCCCTAAAAGCGGGACAGTTGGGGGGTATGGAGCTGCCAGAACTAAACATGATTAATGATCTGACCTGGTTACGTGACTGACAGTTAATGGCAAAACCTTATTGCTGTTCACTGTGTTAGGTGAGCCCATGTAATGGTATGTATCTGTGTGACATACACATTTGGTTGGTCATTTGAATTTCAGCATATTTCACTAGTAAAAATCATAAAGGGTGACCTGTTCTCTCTCCTATTATGAGGAGGAGGACAACAGTGGAGATGATGTGGAGCCGATGACCGGAAAGAGAGATGATGGAGATAAATAACTAACATAGGGTAGGGGGAAATAATGACAATTGAGAGATGATAAATTGAGAGGGGGTAAATAATGAAAGAAAATGGGGAGATAATGAAGAGGAGGCTGAGATGATAACCAGAATAAGGAAGATGGGATGGGGGGATGATGAATGGAGGAAGGTGATGGAAGTCAGTGGGGAGGTTGAGGTGATGTAGCAAAACAATTTAATAAATATCTGTATATTTACTTTTCTGTATTACGCTATTTTGCTTGCTTTGTAATTATTTTGTCTTGGGGGTGTCTTGAGATGGAGACCAAAAGGGTACCTCAGAATTTGGGAACCACTGGAGTGGAGCATGCTTCTACTGTATGTGTCTAGATACGTCCTCCTTCCCAAAAGTGCTTGCTTATTTTGTACCATTAGAAATAATCAAATCAATATGGAAGTCTGGACCTAGAGAAGCTGATCTTCCGCATTGCGTTCAATCCAGAGCAGCGTCAATTACTCTCAAAGACGCTAGTCATAATCTTGCGCAACGCGTTATTTTACATGAGCTAATCGTTAAGCCAGGGGTAGGGAACCTGCGGCTCTCCAGGTGTTGTCAAACTACAAGTCCCAGCATGCTTTACCTGCATAGACATAGTAGATACCTGGCAAAGCATGCTGGGACTTGTAGTTTGACAACACCTGGAGAGCCGCAGGTTCCCTACCCCTGCGTTAAGCGCTATGGGTATAGTTAGCTGAGCCAGAGTTTAGGCTCAGCGCGCATGCGCTAGGGTATAAAGGCATATTTTTCTATCCATTTGGGCCTGTCTTTTTTTTTATATGTGTACTCCCTTTGTTGTTAATATATTATATGTTATGATTATTGTGTTATGATTATATGTGTCATAAGTTCTCTCCAATTTGTATACATTGTGTTCTCCATAATTATTTTCCATAATTACATATAACCTAGTTATCTTGTATTTACCTTAACTGTAACTATTATTCTATCATATTGTGTCTACCCCTATGACTATTGCCTTCTTTACAGTCACTATTTTTGGCCAATGGTAATGGTAGTCTAACTATAAATTGTTTCAAAATAATACCCATTTGTAATCCAGCAAGTTTTTTTTTTTTTTTTAATTTTACAAAACATTTACAATATTTTATAAAAATGGAAAAAATGAAACAAAAAATTAAATATTTGCCACAATAAAACTAATTGGCCAAGGTTGCACAGCTCCTCCCTAATTGTCTGGATGGTAGCCGCCACCCCTGAATGGCATACACCATCTGGCGCCTTCATCGCTCCTCCTGATCTAGGAGTGGATCATCTTTCATTGGTCCTGTTAATTTTACATTTAAAAAAGACATCACTGTCATGTACACCTTTTTAAACGTGCATTCACACAAACAATGGTTATGTGTCATTTTAGCTCACCTTCCTTAATAGGAGCTGCAGGGTCCTCCTCTAAAACTTCCTCCACCACTACCTCCTCCCCTACCTCCTCCTCCTCCAAGAAGCCCTCGTCATCCTCTGCATGCTCCTGTGCTCTTTGCAGGGGCACAGCATGATGATGGTCTATGGGTTAATTGAGAATATGAGTAATAATGATACTTACACTACAATGCACACATACATGGGCATAATAACGTCTGTGGGGCAATCATGCATTCATATAACTGTCATTGCACCCTCACCATGAGGTCTATTGGGCTCCTCCTCCTCAACCACCCCATACTTCCGCAGGGACATCCTGGCCCATTTGTCGTGGTCTCACTCCTGTTATGTCTGGGTGTAATATTTGTATACATTCTCATAACACCTGCTCCATTACCAACCTCCTTACCAAACCCAATATCAACCTCCTACACAAACCCAATACCCTCCCCAATTGATGCCACCCATGTATGGACCATCTCAGCAGTCTCCTCACTAACTTTATTCTCAATTGCTGGTCAACATTTTGGTTATTTTATAAATATATTTTTTTATTAAATTGTGATGTTAACAATGTGTAATAAATATGGTTTACTTATGTGAGCTGACTACATTTTTGAAATTGTTGATTTTAACATGTATAAACATGTCACTTTTTCATACAGTATTTAAATAACGTGTAACTACATCCTCTTGGAAAGCCCTTAAAACCCTATCTGGCAAAGAGTCTCCGTCTGCCTCTCCAGAGGAGTGGTCAGATGTAACATCCACCATATCTTCCTTATCCAAAACCATGACGCATGGCGATATTGTGGAAGATGACACTCAACACTATCAATTTACACACCACTTCTGGAGCATGAGGGCTCCTCCATATCGGTCGAGGCAGCAAAACCTCCCCTTCAGCATGCCAAGGCATCTGTCTACAACTCACCTGGTAGAAGTATGCGCGGCATTGTATGCAAGCTGGGGCTCTGTTTCTGGTTGGGCAGTGGGTGTGAGAAGAAACCTATGAAGAGGGCATGCACTGTCTACTGTTACAACAAAGAGAAAATGATATCAAACACTCATCATACAGCAAGGAGTGCATGATTGTGGTACATGGTGAAATATACATCACACATAACTAATTGCTTATTAACATGTTTACTGGCCAAAAGCCAAAAATGCAGTTTGAACATGCTAAACAAACCAGTCACTAGAGATGTTCACTGACGCCTGTGTTTTGGTTTAGTTTTTTTCTGTATTAACTTCGTGTTTTGGTTTTCCTGTATTATTATTAACCCCATTAACAATCATTTCCAGTAAATTCTAGTCAATTTTATTTTCATACAGCTTAAGCCAAACGCTGCTGTAGGCTGGCTTGTTCCTTGCTACTACTAAGCAACAGATCAGCAACACAGACTCACACTGCATTTTATAGCACATCTAAGAAACATTTCCAAACAGCAGTGGCAAACAACTAAATTAGTGTAAGATGGAATTATCCTTGGACCTGCCAACCCACCCATATGTTACATATTAAAGGACAGTTTAAGAAACCAAGGACTTCAGTGACAAGGACTGCCACTTTATAAGTTACAGCAAATATTGATTCTGTGTGGATTAATGTCAGGAGTGAGGTGCACAACACGGCAACCTGTAATATCTGATAACGTTGCTTTTTCCAGCAAAAGATGTTTTTAATTTTTTTAGCACACACACAGCAGTGAGGTGCGTAACACGGCAATCTGAGTTTAATAACTAGAACACTGTTTTTTCCAACAAAAGATTTTTTACATTTTTTAGCACACACAGCAGTGAGGCGTGTAACACGGCAATCTGGGTTTAATAACTAGAACAGTTTTTCCAGCAAAAGATTTTAAAATTTGTAAACACACACACAGCAGTGAGGTGTGTAACACTGCAATCTGAGTTTAATAGCTAGAACACTGTTTTTCCAGCAATATCTTTTTAATTTTTTAGCACACACACACAGCAGTGAGTTTGGGCGGGTTCGGTTTTTAAGAAGCCGAACCCGCACATCTCTACCAGTCACATGCATGACTAACGTATTCTTCATGTAAAAACATATTGTTAACTCACCAAGAAGCCAGGCATCCGTGCAAACACTTGTCTCCCTGCATCATGACTAGACCCAGGATATTTGGCCACAACACTCAGGATTTTGAGAGATGTATCACATACCACCATTGCGTTCATGGATGTCCATCCACAACCCCTATAACATGCAAAAAAATGGGGAGGAATTCCATTCTATCGTTCCCCTTCAGAAGCCTGGATCATATCCTTCATTTTCATTGATATTTGTGATTTTAAAAATGTTAACAATTGTATAAAAAATATATTTCAACTCAACAGCAAAAAAATATTCTGGAAAAGAGGGAACCTGGTTCTTTTTTTGGGATACAATTTAGTCCACTCAGGAGTCTGTTTAGATTTTTTGTATTATGAATGCCTATTTTTTAAGTTTGTTCAATTTAGGCTAGCTGTTTATGGCATTGGGAATGCTGATTTTGTTATTTTTTAATAGCAAATTTATATTTATTGCCTTAGTTTTATTACTGTAGTATATAAGTGATTTTGTAGTTTTATAATTTGCTCACAATCCTACATAACATATTGGCTATAGATTTGTTATTATTCTGTCTGCATTATGTATTGATTATACATGTAACATGATTTTATTTATGTTATAAATCACTGACAGGGCTCCTAGTGAAGTAACAAATATTGAATGGATAACTGTTCTAAGATCATAAAAAAACCCCAAAGGTTCTTATACATAAACAGCTTCATTCCAACCATCAATTTTATTTAATTGAAACATAACTATATAAATTTTAGCCTTGTGTCTTAAAAAGTAAACAAAAAAAACATGGTTTAACCCCTTCCCGACATTTGACGTACATGTACGTCATGTTCGGGATGTACTTCCGGACACATGCCGTGCATGTACGCGGGAAGTTTAAACAGTCACCGTGTCTATTGAGTCTACTGGAGCAGCTTTCCCCCCCCCCATCGGCGATCGCTGCGATTGGCTGTTCAAATGTGAACAGCCAATCGCAGCGAATATAGTGTTACCGGTAACCGGTTACACATATTTTAAATGTGATTGGTGCTGTTTAGTACAGCACCATGTGAATGAATAAGGGCAGGATCTGTGTAAAAAAATGTAAAAAAAAAATAATAAAAATAATAATAAAAAATTAATAAAAATAATAATAAAAAAATTAATAAAAATAATAAAAAAATTTAAAGCAAAAAAACAAAATCTATTGTGTCCGTGTGTGTTGTTTTTTTTTACTCTGCTCATACAAAAGTCGACATAGTAATCACGGCAGTTACTATGTTCAGCTTTTGTGAATGCAACTAATGTGAATATTTCCAGCGCTAAAAATTGATTTTCACATTAGTTTCATTCACGATAGCCCGCATAGTAACTGCCGTGAGTACTATGCCAACTTTTGATGAATGAAAACCTG
>JABWIB010000112.1:93174-103241 GCA_016617825.1 Platyplectrum ornatum | reverse complement strand
TCCGCTACATTTGTTGCAATTAAAGATTTCTGCTATGAATTCTATGGGACTGTAAAATAATTCTCAGTGACCTCATTCTTTTTTAATAGCAAATGATAATAAAATGACAACAGTCCTACAACATCCTCATTTTATGATTTGATTTTATTTATGTTCCTTAGGAAAAAAAAGAAAAAAAAGTATAATAAATGTCATTTCAGTGCTGTATAGGAAACTGTACCCAAAAACTAATAAATGTCATTTAATGAATTTAAGTAATGAGTAATGAGCAAAGAATGGAGCTAACAGATTCCTTCGTGCATCTTTGCCACAACATAAACCAAAATATTTTTTTGGTCCAAGAAGACGCAAGCCGCTAAACTGCGGGGAGCTGATGCTTGCGCATTGCGCATCACTTTGATGCGCTATTTGCGCGCTTTGCGCCCAATTCAGCGTTGCACTAATTGATGGAAAAACGCAAGTCTGCATAAGGTGCACAGTGCAACCATGCGCAATCTGCACCCGAACTCTGGATCTGGTCCATTAAGTGTATAGTGTTAGTGTATAGTGTTAGAAAAAGTTACTCAACTAGTTTTGTCTCGTCTTTGTGCCAAACTGAATGTAAATCAACTGATGGAATGAAGCTATATAAGCAGATAAAGCAACATGGTGCACCCTACAGTATAGACTGCTCAAATGCATCCAAGTCAAGGGGATCCTAATTTTCTTCTATTTTACTGCTACCAGCACTCAGCTTTACCATCTGCCCTGTTGGAACTATAAATGGAGAACCTTCTGCATCCCCCCTTCTTCCAGAAATAGCGAAAAAGATAGATCCATTATAGTCACCATTCTCAGACACCAGGAATCACTGGGACCCGTACTTCCATAAAGAATAAAACACACACACAAAGATCTTTAAGGACTTGTACAATAATATTTCAGTGTATTTGCCAACAAAAATAGTAATATATTGTGAGGTAAGCAGAATAGTCTTGTTTTATTCTAGTATGTTTGCATAAGCAGAAAAATGCAATTTTCACTACATATACTCTTAAGTAATTAAAGGAAACTTTTTTGTGCTGAGTCTTGTGTTACTTAAAAGGCAAACATAAAGCAACATTCACATACCAGGCAAAGGTAACTCATTTTAAGCAATTGCCTCCTGTTGAGCTTGCTGAATAAGAGATTAGTTTTCCTAGATTTAGTAATTATAATGCAGGCTATCCCTGCTTGCCAAATGAGTGTCATTGTGATACGCTATGTGTCACTGGCATTGAAATAGCATGAGAGTTAGCAGGTCTCAAATGTGCTTGTGCATAAATTGCAATGTCTGCTTTTCATCTGGCTGTTCCTGTCCTCTGTTTAGACAATTAAATGCATGAAAAAACAGATCTTGATGCATTGTGATAATGTGTTTACAACTGTGCCTCTGTGTTTTATCATGTAAAAATGAAAAAGGTACAAACTTTGCAATATCAAAAAGATAATCTTTGCAATGTAGTTATTTCTCATCGATAAACAAATGTTCAGATGTTATAATGTATCATACATCAAGTACATAAGTAATTCATGGAAGAGTCGACTCCCAGTCGAGATTTAAATTAATTGCTTTTACAGGTATCTAAATAAAATGAAAATATCATGGGTAAAATAGTAAAATAGTAAAACAGAAAGGCTGAATTGTACTTTCAGCACAATTCAGCACCGAAAAGCTTTCCTGCAATCCACAGGGCTCAAAATCTCCCTGGTAAACAAAGTATATGTACTGTTTGAAATAACTGAGCCATAGTTACAAGCTTTGCTGTATTTCTTAAGTTTACTAAGTGTTCTTACCCAGTCTTACCCAAAGTAAGAAGAAAAATGACAAATAGCAACCAGTCAAATATGTGCAGTTTTATTGATTGCTAAGACCTAATGCCTTTTACTTCTGTTTTCATAAATGTTCTCTAAAAAAAAATGAAATACAAAATGGCCAAAAGTGAATGTACATGGAATTACATATTTTAGAAATAGACATTTCATTCACATATTGGTTGCAAGAGGTATAACTACATGTCGACCTCTTTATTATCTCACATTTATCTTATAAAGAAAACCATTTCATTCATTTAGATGGCCTTGTACTAACCACTTTAATCTCTTCACGCCATCCAAGCTCCAAAACAACATGACTCATGAATGGCTCCTTATTATGAGTTATGCAACAAAAAGGCAAACATGTTATGTTACGTTTAATGTAGCTGAAATGTACATGAACTGCTTTGTGCTTGTGTAACCATTTAATGGTGGCTTTATAATAAAGATGTTTTAATGTATGTAATCATCTAGTGACGTTACCATTCAGTTCCATTATTCCGACATTGTGAATAGTAACACACATTTCAGTTTCATGTAATCGTATTTGTACTAATAAAATTAAATATTGTTTCCTTATGGTATGTTTTAATGCCATGTTGAAATATTTTGTAGAACAGTGCACCAAAAATGTGTCTATTTTGTTATAGTTTCTTTTTTTCCTACACCATTTCATTACCATTTATGAATCTGCGATGATTTCCCCAGATCTAAAGTTTTATATTCAAAGGACACTTTTACTGGACAGATTAATAACTGAAGTCCATTCTGCCTTCAAATAAATATAAAAAGGCATCATTAAACCTTCATGTAAATCCCAACCTTTGCTCTGCGTTATCCTGCACAGGCACAGGATCCCCCAAAAGATGAGTGACATTGTAAAAGCATGGGCAGCATTCAACACCAAGGCCTGTATTGAATAAACTGCGGGAATGGAATATGGAGATGTTGGAGAGCTACAATGTGATTGGTTGATATGAACAACAGCTCCACTTCTCCTAAAAATCCTGGAAACAGTGCCTCTCAATCATATGTTGGCAAAGTCTGGTAGTCTGGAAAATGTTATATATGTTACAGAAAAATGTATTTATTATTATACATAAAAAATATGCCCTATAGACTTTTGAAAAGGTTGAAGTTCATCAAGTGTAACCATCACAGATGTGCCAGAATAATAAAATAATACAACAATAAAAGTCACACCAAACAGCAAGACTTAGTTGTATTGTCCTTGCTAGACACTAGGGCCTAAATTTACTAAGCAGGGAGATTACAGGAAGATTGAAAAGTGGGGATTTTGCCCATAGCAACCTATCAGATTCGAACTTACATTCTCCAGTATGTAAAATGAAACAGATATTGAATCTGATTGGTTGCTATGGGCAATATCCCCACTTTGTAATCTCCTTGCTATTATGGTCCTCAAAAGAATAAAATGAAGGAGGTCATCGCAAGTCAGGAGAGAGAGTAAAGTCAACCATCTTGACACCCCACCCAGTTGCACCTTGTTTCGTAGCGGGTCACTGCGAAAGGCATAAAAAGACGAAATCGCTGCAAGGAAGGGGAGAGGAGCAGGGAGTTGAAGTGGTTAGATAAACCCGAACGGGATAGGTGCTGGAGGACACACAGTGTGTAGTGGGTGAGCCTGGAAAGAAAAGGGAACTTGAGAATGACTTCAGAGGAGGAGGTGGAGACCCTCCATTTTGAATATCGGCCTTGATGTCCTAGAGAAGAGAGGGGTTCCTGGGAATGAGCACACCCAAGTACTTGAGGAAAGAGGCAGCCCACTTAAATCCAAAGGACGTCCTCCAATCAGGACATGGGCCCCGGGCCTACAGCAGGAGGGCCTCCGACTTGGACTAGTTCATTTGGAGGCCAGAGATAGCCCAGAAGTCAGACAGCAGGTATAAAATCAGGGAAATGGCAGAGCACGACATCGTCCACGAACGCTGAGAACTTATCCAACTCCCACTCAGATACCAGAAAACACTGGGACTGAGCAAAGCGCTACAGGGGGCCAAGCACAACACTAAAAAGTAGGGGGAACAATGGGAAGCCCTGTCGGGTGCCACGTTCCATCATTACAGGGTGGGCCTCGGGAACCGTTGATGATCAATCTGGTGGTGGGGGACAAGTAAAGGAAGTCGACAAAACGGCAAAAGGACGGATCAAAGCCCTGGAGACTCAAAACCTCAGAGCGGTAGGACCAATTCACTTTGTCGAAGGCCCTTGTCGTATCCAAGCTAAAGAGATTCGACCCACGTGGAAACAGGGAGGAGGCCAATGTGGCCACAATAACCATGTGGACAACCTTACAGACTGATGGCCCTGAAAGCCAACTTTATCATCAAGGCGGTGGGCCAGGAGGACAGTCTGCAAATGGTCTGCCATAATCTTGGGCAAGAGTTTGTTGTCCATGTTTATTAAGGAAAAGTGGTGAAAGGAGTCCGCGTCTTAGGGGTAGGAAGGGGGGGGGGGGCGGCGTCAGAGAGGAGTGTGTTGAATAGATGCTTGAGCGTGTGGACAATTTCAGTTTGGAGAAGCTTATAGTATTCTCCTGTAAAACCATCAGGCCGGGGTATTTGTGCAGTGTCAAAGAGGAGATGGCACCCTTGATCTCCGTCTCTGTGATGTCCGAAGTCAGGACCAGATTTTGCTCAGGGGAGAGAACAGGGAGGTTAGCCCTGCACAGGAGATTGGACAGAAGCATAGGTTAATAGGGAAGCGACTGGCAAAGGCCAGAGAAGTAAGTCGTGAAGTAATCAGTGAGCATGGAGGTTTCAGTCTGCAACCACTGCAACCAAATCAACACTATATTGATTGTTTCCACTGTACCTGACTGTTACATATAATCAATTGAATTGGGACTTGTCTGCATATTCGACCATACTATATTTTATCTTTTAAGATTTGCTACCGTAGATTTTGTGGGGAGGTTCTGCCTCTGGTTGCTGTGCATTCGTTCATATGCCTTACAAGTCTATTATACACTTATATGTGGTTATATAGACTGCTTACATGTTTTTACGTTTAAACAGTATTATAAACTGGGCTAGACTGGACTGTAGAAAAGTAAACTGTCCAGTTAAGCATACCCACTGCTTCTAAATTGTAAATAATTTTAATATCTTTTGTTACGCATATTTTTTTTTTTATTGGGTAACGTTTCTTTAAAATTTACTGTATTATGGTATTTTTTAAAAAAGGATTTGGCTTTTGTGCTTGTGCCTTAAATAAATCTGGTATGCAAGCTACAGTATTACAAACTTTTGTTCTAAGGGCCAGACTCAGATTTACAATCTCATGGGTAAAACCATGTTGAATTGCAGGGGAGGTAACAATTTACAGTATGTTGGTGCATGCAGGGAGAATACTTTATATTTGCATTTTGCACACAGATACTGTTCAGTATTACTGTTACACTGTTATTAGACTTGGCTAGGAAACAACATCTCTCACCTGTAATACAGATTGAAATTAATTCAATTTACCAACCCTGCAAATCAACATGGTTTTGCCATGAGAGTGTAAGTCATGAGAGTGTAAACTGAATCTGGCCCTAAAAGCCTCACTAGATGCAATACTTGCAGTATTACCTGGGTATGAAGCTCACTTTCTGGATTATATTGACAATGATTAGTATTTAGCACTTTCTTTGTGTCTTAGAAGTAGCTTCGGAAATACTTCCTAGATCCAAAATATATACATACATATAGTTAACATACTAGGCACACTAGTCAGAACTTCAAGTAGTTTGAAATAGTCAATGCTTGTGACTTGTTTCATAAATTAGTGCTTTTAAAATTTACGCTTAACTTAATTCTATACCTTTGAATACATTCTGAAATAGAAAAACACGGCAATCATTATTTTCTTGAGTTATGGACATTAATAGTAATTGTTTTGTTATTTGAAAAAAACAAAAAGCTCCTCACTAGATTTTTATTGAAAATTTCAATTTTTTGGACTAATAATAAAATAATTAGATTCATCTGGTGCTTTCCTATCTTTCATCTTTCTTTTAGTATACAGATTTAATAACAATCTTGTGGCAGTACTCAAAATGTAAATTTTCTTGATTTATTTTCTTCCTATTAAAAGCATAGAAAAAAGGCCTTTCATCATATAGTACGTGTATGCATACTTTTGATGTACTTATTGACATTAATAAAGAGCCTATCACGAACTGCATAATATGATAGTCATTTGTAACCAAATGACGTCTGCTATTAAGTGTAGACATGCTTTGTTAACTACTGTTTATATTACGAGAGACAAATACAGAGAGAAAGAAAGAAAGAGAGTGAGCGAGCGAAAAAGAATTACACTCGTGACTTACATGGGTAAAACCATGTTGAATTGTAAAATGAATGTTAGCGTTTGCATGCAGGGAAAATGCTTTATTTTTGCATTTTGCACACAGACACTGACCAGCCTTACTGTTACACTGTTATTACACTTGTGCTAGGAAACATCATCTCTCACCTGTAATACTGATTACAATAAATAAATTTGCCTCCCCTGCAATTCAACTTGGTTTTTCCCATGACAGCATACGTCATTAGTGTAAATCTGAATCTGGCCGAGAGAGTAAAAGTGAGAGTGGGAGATTCATAGTGAATTACCATTATATAGTAAATAGATCTTTAAAACATATAAAATCTCTGTACTGCAGGTTCTCTTGTAACACAGCAATAAAATACAATGCCCCAGTATTAGCTCACACTGTTCTTGGTGATCACAATGGTTTAAAACCATAATGTTTTCATTTTAGCTTTATTCCTTTTTAACAATTGCATAATGTTATATGCTGTTCTACACTTGTACTTTCTATAAACATTTTATTAAGTTGCTGGTTCAGCACCTTCTGAGCCCATTCGCCTAATGCACTAAGCTTGCGTGATGGGCTCTACAACGCACCGACACACCACGGGTGGTTACACCCCATCTTATTCCTGCATTTACAGTACAGTTTTTTGTGTATATCCATGTCTGCCTCACATACCGCTTTGCACTGACATTACAGCTCACCGTCTTGATTGGACACAATGGGATGACCTGCTCACAGACAGGTTATCATGGTCAGGCTTACTGACTAAACATACCACAAAAAAGTTCTGCTCTTCTCTGCTTCCACAGTGCAGAACCTGTAGATTTATCTTTAAATTTGAAAGAGAAAACCGGCTTATATAGCTACTATTTACACCTACCTTTACACCTCAACTAACTACCAATAACTAGCATCACTTCCTGGTTGAGACACTTGATAATTATACCCTCTTAGGGACAGTATCATAGTATTCAGTGATTTTATGGAGCTCTTGATTCAGACAGACTCCACCACTGAGGCACCAAAGCCAATGAATAATCCCAAGATCACAACTTTCTATTTGAAAGACATCCAAAATAAGCTTCCACCCATGTAGGGGACATATTTTAATGTAACTTATGACATCCTTTGTTTCACCAGGCACATTACAGTGTAATAGAAAAGAACTCAGCCCAATGCGCAAGCTCACCTCATTTCATTTCTTAATCCGAGACATTTTCACAAAGCTTCTCACGAATTGTCTTCATTTCACCTCTGCATGTATCACAATGAATATACATTTCTTATTTATCAATACATGTCCTCGCACAAAAACTCATTTAGAAAATAAATGTTACTGTACTGTTTTGTAACTCACCAGACATGCCTTTACATAAACATCAATTTACAGCAAGAAAAAAAAAACTGCTGTATAGAGTAGATTTGAAATAGATTTTTTTTTATAAAAATCCTGCAACTGTACAAAACAAGTAAAACATGGCAACTTATTTGAGGACTTTTGCTTACTATTTTCCCAACTAGGGATTTGGCTAGAGACTTGTACACTACAACGGTCTCGTTTAATTTTCTGTCAAGCACAATTTTTACTGTTAGTTAAAATGGTCAGAACATAGACTTAAGAAATTCAGGAGACAATGGTCAGGTGCACTGAGGTTTTATTGATGACAAACGAAATGCTCCTTCTTTAAGAATTCATTTGTGAACTAGTAACTGTATGACAAATCTAGGTATTTGCATTTTAAAAGCTCAACATTCCGATGTAAATTTATACCACAGTGCAAGGCAATTCTTTAGAAAAATATTTCTACTTCGTGAAAACAGCTGCAGCAATCCATTCCTCCTTGAGAAATTATTCTTAGATCTGCGATAAAAAAACAAGAAAAACAAAAATATAAGGCAAAATACATGAAACTTTAACACACAAATAGTGTAACCCTTTTCTGAAATCTTTCTGAACTGTTATGGTAGCAGTATCACCGTTTCCATCATGTATGACTAAGGGGATTGAAGAAGAACAGTGGCAGGGGATTCAAAATGCACATAAAAGATTGAGGGGACACTGCAACGCCGCCTAAATGACAAGAACCAAAACTTGCAAAACTCTAAATCATAAATAGCAGCTATAATATGCCACGTACACATATTTCCTGGCCTATATTTACTAAACAGCACGAATGGAAAGATGGGGATTTTGTCCATAGCAATCAGATTCTAGCTCTTAAGGATTTTTGCCCAAAAACCTATTCTTGACTTCTTAACGACTTTTGGGTTTTTTACATGATACTATCTTTCAAGAACATTTAGATATGTTTTTTACCTTAACAGTCAGTTCCGTGCTCTAGGTGGTTGATAAAACTGTTGAGTTGGTCTTGTAGATCTTCTTGGCTGGCCATCGCCTCCCCTACGGAAATCGAGCAAGTCTCCATATTCTCCTTCCTCTTCCTATATTAGACAATTTAAAAGGAATGAAAACAGATTGACAAATTATGAATTTATGTATTCAACAAGTCAATAGCTCTTTTAAACCATATAATAACTCAGAAAGGAAATTTGACATTAGAAGAACTTAAAAGTCTATTATCCAATAAAAATAATAGCTAAATGCAGAGAGGCTACTCTTCACTATTCTTGCATAAAATATAATTACATAATTGTTGTTAATTAAATCATAAAACATAGCTACAACAATTATATCCAACTACAAGCATTACTAAATCTTAATTTACTTCAAAACCTACAGAAAATTGAAACACAAACTGTTCTAATTAATACAAAAAAAATAACAGGTTAGTTTTTATCTTTACATGATAAATTTTACAGCAATTAAAGAGAATACATTTCAGGATGGAAATATATTTATGAAATTCAATTATATTCATCATAGTTAAGCTGCACATGTGGGATATAAAAAAAAATTGAAAAAGGAGATGTCCAAGTCATTCATAAACATTCTCATTTATGTTTAAAGACAGGGGTGGGTGCTAGACCCAATTTAAAGCAACACCGATATCATGATCATGTGACCAGTTCTCCTAATAGGGGGGATGGAGAGACACTCCTATAAAATAGGGTACAAACCTGGTTGGATGTGTGCCTGTGAAAAAGAATATGGGGGAAACTAAATGTGTGTAGATAGAGATAGAGAACATATTATGGGGTACACTGTGTGAAAAAGAGAATGTATTATGGGGTATTATGGGGACCACTGTGTGGGAAAGAGGCAGGCTTGTCCATGGGAATGTTGTTCCCATGGGATTCCCATGGGAAACGTCCCATGGAATGGGATGGGATGGGACAGCACACATTTGTATTTCCCATGGGACAGTAGCCATGTCATAGTAAGGTGATCTATGTGAGAGCTACCCTTAGTTTTCATACGTTATGTCGTTACCTGTTGTTGGTAATTTATGAAAAGCGGCGCGGTCTTAACTTGATGCGCATGCCCAGCAGTGACGTCATAGTCTATTTGCTGTTTTATTTTTTGTGACTGTTTGTGGTAGTTGATTCTCTATAAATACAAAGCTAGTTTTAATCTGGTGTAATCTGTTTTGTTGCTGAATTTCATTCTGAATTGCTAATGTCAAATGATTTGTGAAGGCAGGAAGGCAGTCACAGGCTGTGTAAGCCTAGCACCCCAAAATGGCCGATCAAAAATATGAGTTCCAAGATCTCACTAAAACTGTGGTTGCAAAGATGTTGAGTGATGGAGAATGCCACTTGATTGATGTTCCAAAAGAACATGTAAAGTCCTCAACAGCTGATGTTAAAGCAGNTAAAATATCTGAAGGTATTTTAGCACCATTTCTTTGCTGTGCAAAGTGCAAAACGCTATACAGTTGGTATAAGTTGATTAATGGAAAATGGGTTAATCAAAGTGGTTATGGAGTTGCAATACTAGTAG
>JABWIB010000112.1:80021-90704 GCA_016617825.1 Platyplectrum ornatum | reverse complement strand
AGCATATATATGTGCCATGTATGTGACGGACGTTTCTGCCATTTTATTTATTATATAAAGTAGCATAGTCTGTCGCTGGCTAATAGCATGAGTGCTGGGGACTCTTGTTTGTTTTTTGTATATATATATATACATACATACACATGCTGTGTCTGCGTTACAGTTATCAGTCCACATAGCCGAATCTGGTTTGCAGCCTTCTTAGGTCTCCTGTTGTGTGGCAGCATTTTCCTCTATATCCCCAGATACCAGAGCTGCATACATTGCTCAGAGCTAAAGGAGGGGGAGAGTGTGACACGGACAGGCAGCATGTCACCCACCAAACTGAGCCCACAGAGCTGACACAGGCATGATAGATAGTGTGCTGTATGGGTTAACACCATGGCACATGAGCTTTACATTGCAGTCCTATGGGGCAATGATCCATCAGTGACATGAATCTTTCACAGGGGTGACATACAGACATACTGGGGCAGGCTTATACTTATACTAAATAAAACTTCTTAATACTAAATAAAACTTCTTAAATAAAAGGACAGCTGTGCTAGTACTAAATGTCCATAAGTTACCATAACCTCATAAGCCTTTACGCTATATTCTAATATATACAGTTTAAGGATCATGACCAACTTCAAAGTAGATCTGTAATTTATTAATGGTTGGATGCGCTTGTGCATCAAATCAAATTCTGTAATAAGTATTATTTAATTTACAAACATTTACTATACCGGGTTACATTACCAGCTATGACTACTACTAAACGTAATCTAATTACATTTTTGAAAGTTTAGTTATGACAAAAGATTAGAATGTAACATTGAATTACTATTCTAAAAATGTAGGGGCCGGATGGCTACACTTTATGCAGGGGGTGCTGGTACACTTGGGCATGGGTCCCCCCTTCTTGGGAAAAATCCTAGCTCTCTACCATACCCCCTATGTGCAGCTCCCGGGTTAACGGGGTCCTCTCAGATCCCCTGTGTATCTTTAACGACACTAGGCAGGGGAGCCGCTGTCCCCATTGGTCTTTGTCCTATGTATGAAGGCCTTGGCTAGGGCAATCCGTATCAATCCCTCAATAATGGCCATGCAGACTGTGGCGGGTGAGGTGAAGCTGGCCCTGTTTGCGGATGATGTACTCACTTTTGCCACTGATCCAGTGTCTACCCTTCCTGCGCTGCTGGCGGAGTTCCGGAGGTTTGGCGTTACAACTCCAAATCTCTCGCTTTCGTGTTGAACCTTGCTGATCTGGTCCGCCATACTGTTAGCCAATATCAGTTTTCCTGGCAATCCTCCCACATTAAGTACTTGGGGGTCCACCTCGCAAAGTCCTGCGACCACCTCTACGACTTAAACTTTTTGCCGTTTCTCTCCTTCCTGAGACGGGACCTCCACAACTGGTCGTCCAGACGACTCTCCTGGCTGGGCCGCTTGAACAAAATCATTGTCCTGCCCAGTTGCCTTGTTCCAGGAGCTGCCCATCCACATCACACTGATTTTTTTCAAATCCGCCCAGACCCTGTTGACGGACTGTGTGCAATGGGAAGCGGCCCCGTCGCCACAGAGATGTACTCTACCGTCCCAAACACATGGGTGGTCTCCAAGCCCCCTGCCTTCTTACATACTACAAGGCCTCTCTGCTTCAACGGGTAGTCGACTGGTCTGCTCCCTCCCAGGCTCATTAGGTAGCTCTGGAAGCACAATTCTCCCTGGCACCGATGCAGTTCCTTCCCTGGCTCCCCGTCCGCCCCCCATTTTCACACCCGACGATAGCCCCGACCCCTCCTCCTGGAGACGCCTGAGAGGCTCTCTCTCCTCCCGCCACTCCTCCTTGACTCGGACGCGAGATCTAGACCCCACTTTAGACGCTCCCTCTCACCTTTCGAGTCTCCCAAATCTACAGGTTGTTGCTGGGCGCTAGATTCACCGCCCAATTATGTATCGGTCTGGCAGCATAATGAAACTATGCATATGTGCCCTAATGCTGAAGTTCCAAATACATGATTAAATGTGTGGTAAAAGCAAGTAAATCTACGTTTTAAATATTAAAAGTAATATCAATAAAATAAACCTGTGAATAGACTGTGAATGGCATTTAATTTGAGGAGAACACATACACAGCAATTGTGTTGCTGCAGTAACGTGAAGAGGTAAAATAAAAACGAAAGAAATGAACTGTTTAATGAGAAAATGTCTAGCTAGGTGAATTATAGCAAGCAAATGAACATGTATTACATAAATTAGAGCACAATGATTTTTCTGTTTACAATCCAAGCTTACACCATAACACAAATTAATATTGATCGGAAAAGCTAATGTTTGGTTATGTAAATGAAACAAAGAAAATTACTGCACAAGTCACACTTTACAGCATAATGTCATTTTGCAAAAGTGAAAGTACTCATTTTTTAGCTTTGCATATAAGAAATGCACTAGGAATGATACATAAATCAGGGATTTATAGTAATGCTTAAATTAAATTCTGCAAAAAAATGCATTAACTGTATTGAATAAATCATTTTCTGCTTTGAACATTGCAAAGCTCACAATCTACTAATATTCTCTGCAGTCTATATCGTATGCCGCAGTCTTCTAGAGCTAAACCACTATGCCAGTCACTAATCTGGCTGCCAATATTTTACAGCTCTTTCAGCTCTTCACAGGTTCCGCAACTCTCACACAATAATGCTCTGACTGCCAGTTATAGGACTTCTCTTGCTCTGATCTTTAATCGCCAATCAGACTTTTCTCTTTTCAAACTTTTATTTCCTCACTCAAAACTCACAGACAAGGGACCTGAAGCTGATCTACTAAAACCAGACGATTTCCACGTGACACCCACACAGCGCATGTGCAAAAATCTGTACGGTAGGCTTCCTGTATCTAAACCTTTTAGCAGAGACATGTAAGCACAGAACTGTGCAAAGGATGTGTAGCGGACAAAGGACACTGGGCCAGATTCAGATATTTAGGCACTCATGACTTAAGCTGGGCATACAATATAAAGATACATTATTCCAATATAAAGATTTTTCAAGAGTGGTCAAAACCATTTTGAATTGTAGGGGAGGTAAAATGAATGTCCGTGTTTGCATGCAGGGAGAATACTTTATTTTTGCATGTTGCACACAGATACTGACCAGTGTCAGTGTTACACTGTTATTAGACTTGGGCTGGAAACATCATCCCTCACCTGTAACACTCATAGCAATTAATTTAATTTGCCTCCCCTGCAATGCAACATGGTTTTGCCCACTCTTCACTAAAGCTGGTCATGAGTGCCTAAATCTGGTACATACAAAATATTCCTATTTTAGAATTAGGCTCAAGTTCACTAAATTCTTAAACTTTTTTATTTTTGAGAGAACACCCTTTGGATTCTCTACACTGAACTTGTTTACTGGAAATGGGCCTAGAGAACTATTTCCTAATGATTTACTTATAGTGGTAAGGGGTTGTAAAAATGTGCAAAAACCAAAAGAACTGTGCTCATATGACACCAGATGTATGACGAAATATGAAATTACATAGAATGCTAGTAGAGAGCTATAGGTCAGCATTAGCATAACGTAACAAAATCAACAAAAACTTACCCATGCCTCCGCTTGAATGGGTTTTATGTTGTCTAGTAGCACTTCTTCATAGTTCCCATAATCACTAAATTTCACCACTGCTGTTGTTCCAGAAGAATGCAAAGCTTCAATTTCAGCTTTGTAGAACTATAAGAAAATACAATGCATATGTTCTATTAATAACTATAAAAACATTTTTGTTCAGTTTAGTTATCTTGCTATTTAATATACTGAGGAATGATTAGAACATATGTTTGTCTTTAAGAGATGTGCCTTTTAAGAGAAGTCAAGACGGTAGAAACTCAGTGGCTTTGGAAACCTCTGTTTTGTGGAAATTTTAGTGTGATCTTAATCACTGTATCAATTTCTACCAATATCTTAGATCTAAATGTATAAAAAAAAACAAGAGTGCAGCAATATTCCAAATTTAAAGTGTGTTATGCATTAGTATGTATTTTGCGTTGGTGAAATTGTCCTGTGAGGCAATAACTGTATACATGAACTAAAGACTTTTGAAATTGTTCCCCAGTCATTGGGACAGAGGTAATGCTTAATCTCCATATAGGAAGTCCACAAAGGTTTCTTATAACACAGAAGAGCGTACAAGACCACAAAAGCTGATATAAGTAAGATACTGTATGAGAAAGACTAGGAATGACAACAATTTGGACTACCTTAGACAACAATTTTGTGTTTTCTTTCATACCTAGGGACTGTTTACAGTTGTTTCTTTCCCTATTGTCTTTCCTGTGTGACCCATGAATCTAAAATAGTGGTGATGTGCAGTGTGAACATTGTCTCCTGAAAGATGTGTGTATGGAAATTTGTACATGTATTCAGTGAAAACAGTCAATTATACTTTACTTAGGAGACTGTACTAGTGTATAGTGCTTAAACTGCAGACAGAGACACTTTCTTTCTGGTCAAATATACCCTATCTGATGACCAAGATAATCTTTAACTTTTAAAATAATAATTCGAATAATACTGTATGTGAATAAATGTTGCTAGTCAATTAAATAATTAAATATAAATTAAAAATAATTGCTATAGAGTCATGTATTAATAAATATAAGCTTAACAATATAGCAAACACAAGAATTAGTATAAGTTTATTTTACTTTACCATTTTTACAGTCATTTATTATACACTTTGCATGACTTGAGCATATTTCCACCATTTAAACATCAATTGCTCACATATAAGCTTGCAGATAAGAGAGTACATATTATTATAAACATTATGACATGTCATGCTTGTTGGTGCACTAAGTAACATTACTGCTCAGTAACAATAATGGTGTCTTTTACATAATAAATAAAAGGTGATTTACATAATATACATATTATTTAATATCTTACCTTGTTATCTTCCCAATAAAGAGCCAAACATTCATCTCCTGGCCTCCAGCTAAATGGTGGGTATACAGGCTCCGGTAACTGTTCCGGCTTAATTGGACCGGACCTCTTTTTAGAGTTACTGTTGTATGAAAACATCTTATCTCTATCATCTTGTGTTGAATTCAGATTTGAACCTATTGGTTTTATAGGCCCAACTCTTCGTCCTTTCTGTTCAAACACTCCATTTGGCAAATCATTAGCACCATTTTTTACTAATGGTGCCTGATAGCTCGAGGTTTCCATAATGGCACTAAACATTTTCTCGTTTGGTAAACTGGAAAATGTTTCATTGTTACCTGTCCGTGGTCTCCTATCTATATAAAATTCAGCATTGTGTCTTTGGTCTTCTCTTCTACCACGCTTTTGATGAGACACCTCTGAGTTTTGAATGTTAGTATCCTCCCTGGCTTCATAGATGTTAGAACCTTTTACGGTCCTATTTTGCATAGCGGTGTCTCTTTTTTTAAACGTACCATCATTTTGGTAACTAGAAGGAGGATGTGAAAAATCTTTTAATCTATCGCTTCGCGGATATCCTCTTTCACACTTATTCTTATCATCCATCCATTGCTCTGGCCCAAAAGAACTATGTTTTTCAGGACCACGACTCCTTGGTGGGCCATTACTTTCAAACTGCTTAGGTGCATGAATTTCCCTCTGAAATCGAGGGGGCTTTTCATTCCTTGGAGCTCTGGCATCATTCCGATTAAACTGACGAGGTTGGTTGTAATCCTTCAGCCCGTTTTGCTCCAGATTTTGAACTCTGTTCTGTCCTTGGCTCTGATGTTGAACTTGTGGTTTATTATCTGCAAGATAAAATAGGTCCAAAAATAATTCATACAATACAAAATTTCAGTAATGGCAGCTCTCCAAACAGTATGAGAATCCCTAAAATAGATGAAATCCTAAAAGATATATATGTATATTGTGTATCTCTCTACAATTTGACTGTTTTTGTGTTTATTTTCTGCCTTATTGAATAGTACTTTTTGTCTAACCATATATCCGTATACATGAATTTTGTGAGAATTCCTAGTATTTAAGATAAACAAAAAGCCATAGTGTTATTATATAAACAATGGTTTACAAAAAACATCAGCAATAAAATCATATTGTCACCATCAATTACGACATGAAAACCTCAACCTGCCATATAGTTTGCGTGAGGAAAAACTTAACATAGTATACTTCTCAGAACCCAGTTAAAGATGTCAATTTACAAAATTGCATTAAACATCACATATTCTGTAACTGCCAACAATCAGTCAGAAAAATAGGCACACACATCAAAAGCATTATAAGAAATAATGAATATACATGTTAACTGGATAATAATTAAAGACACTTAACAGCCATCACCTTTTTAACATTACCTCTCAATTCAACTGATCACTAGTAGTTTATTTTCTGCTGTGTGACACAACTGTCTAGAATATTGATTTAAGCATTTACATGATTAGGATTAGAAAGGGAAGCCAATATAAGCCATTGCTCTGGGGAATAGCTTTGTTTTAACAACTGTTATGCAACCGGCGACATACAACACTGCATTGGTGGCCTTTAACTACATGTCCATACAGCACTTAACATGTGAATTATTTATTGGCTGGTGTGTCTGGTATTGATTTAGGAATGTCTGCATATACTATCAAATCATATTACCGTAATGTCTAACAGTGTATAATGTCAAAATGATAAATCCACTGTACTAGAAATAAAAAGTCACTACTACCAAGCATTAAATTAAGTGAGGTGTGCGTGTTTTTTTACGCATGTTCCTAATGGATATTCATAATACCAGAATGATACCAACATTACCTTAAAGGCCAGAATAGTGTATAAATGCAGGAATAGGAAATTGCTCCACAATAAAAAAAAAATGACAGAAGGATGTTGGAAGGAGATATAATGTGGTATGATATTATTTGAAGAGGGGGAGGTGGTTTAATAGTGGAATGGGGAAAGAAAGATTCTCTTGGTCAAAAAACAAATCTAACCCTGCAAGAAATGATAGCACGATTCATAATTAGTCTTATACACCATTCAACGGTAAAAACTTAGCCCTCCAATCATTTTTGCTCATTGCATGTTTACAAACTGCTAAGTAAACTATTCCTGCAAACAGCTGATAACAGCAGTAGACAGTTTTAATCCACACAATAATACAATGCCAGTGATTTCAGTTAACTTCTCTTCTATTTTATGGTAGCAGATACTAGAAATATAGGTCTTTAAACTGGGAAAACATTCCTCAGCCTCATAAATATTAAGTGCACAAATATGTGAACTTTTTATTTTTAAATATGCATTGTGTTTACCTTTGCCATATTGGAGTAGTACTAGCAGTAATGCATGACTTATTCAAAGTTAAAAGAAAAACAAAAATACTGGGGGAAAGGTTTCTGTGTACACAAAGTGTAAATGTAAAACTCCTTGAAGGTAGTTCTATCAAGGCAGAACACCATACCTTATGCTGTCCCTTTTTGTGCACAGCTTGAGAAAAATACAAAAGTCAGTAAGTGAGTAATGTTAATGACGCACAGCTTGGAAACGTGATATGATAAATGATCGTGCCCTAAAGTGTTTAGACCAAATAATTACTTACGCAGAATATCTTAAAAGTTTTACAGAGGAATCCCTCTTTTCTTTGCAACACTTTCTATTTTGCAATAATGGAAGAAAAGCCATTGTTCAAAATCAAGGCAGTCATGACATGTTTTAATGTGATTCAATGTGTAAGTTCACAAAAGAATTGATAATCCATCCCTCCTAATATAAGTGCAACTGAACCAACAAACAACATTAACTCTCAAATAGACCAGAAATCATTTTCCTTCTATGACAGTAAATTGCAAAACAGGCAGTCAATAATGCAATGCTAACAGTGCTCAAATGATTAATGAGAGCGACAGGTAATGTTTACTTAGAAAAGCCATGAATACAAGAGTTCAATGGATTGCTTATCTGAGAAACGCATGAAAACAGAAAATCTTTACTCAGTCACATCAAGTAGTGTCACTAAAATGGGTAGTTATATGAAATATGTTAGATGGCGAGGACAAGAACACAGGACCTCATCCAGAAATAAGAGTTCTTCATGTTCAATACGCATTATTTCAATACACTCCCCTTGCACAGACAGGATAACTGGCATTTAGGACCATGCTGCACCCTGCCGTTCATTTTCTGCACAGATCGCAATGTAGAAGATCATAGTGGATGGACATCTGTATGTAAAATTCTAATGCCCCATACTGTCCACTGTAAGTGCTCCCCCTGCTTATCTGGCCTCTAAACGCACAGAATTATCACCGGCTTGGCATATGTACGTCTGAATCTAGAGAAACTCTGTATGCAGATGTCAGTCCTGGGCATAGCAAAAGTGTTAGTGGAACCGGTCCTTAAAACTGTAAATAACTAGACACCAGTTCCAAATTAAAAGTTAAGGCACCTATTAAGGATGGCATGTATTCTCCATTCTCCACATGTTAAACACATTATTAAACATTGCAATATTAACCAAGTCTCAGATGGGGTCCCAGAGCAAAATAGTTTGAGCAGCCCTGCTATAGAGGCATAGCATAGCCATGATTATAAAAACTCTATGGCTTTAATTTACTAAGCAGGGAGAAAAAGTGGGGATGCTGCACATAGCATCCAAGAGCTTGAATCTGATTGGTTGCTATGGGCAACATTTCCACTTTTTAATCTCCCTGCGGTGAGATTGCAGCAAGATTGGAAAGCTGCCCATAGCAACCAATCAGATTCAATTTAATTTTATCTGATTGGTTGATATGGGCAACATCCCCACTTTTCAATCTTACTGCAATCTCACTGCTTAAGCTGGCCATACACCATGCAATAAATTGTTCCAATCGACCAGCTTTAGTCAAGAGTGGGTAAAACCATGTTGATTTGCAGGGGAGGTAAAATAAATGTTAGTGTTTGCATGCAGGGAGAATACTTTATTGTTGCATGTTGCACACAGATACTGACCAGTGTTACTGTTATACTGTTATTAGACTTGGGCTGGAAACATCATCTCTCACCTGTAACACTGATTGCAAGTAATTCAATTTACCTCCCCTGCAATTCAACATGGTTTTACCCACTCCTGAAAAATCTTTAGATTGGAACAATTTATCTTATAGTGTATGGCCAGCTTTAGTAAATATACTGTGTGCTCAGGAAACCAGGCTGGTGTAAACACGAGAATATTTGAAGTGGACACAGACACTAGACTGGTAATATTATCATGGAGAGACTTGGTATTCATAGTTTATTATTTTTTGAAAGAGATGAAAAATACAAATAGGTCTTTAAGTTTTTACGATGTAGTTCTGAAAAGCACTATGTCCCACTAGCACCTCACCTTCAGACACTGTTCACACCAGACATCACAACACTGCAGGAAAGGCTGGAAAAGTAGCACTAGAGAAGGATGGCCTTGGAGGAATTTCTATCTGAAAGGTATTTTATGGAATTATGTACTCAATCATTTGTGCTACTGCAGGATTAAAAAGTCTCCTGGAGTTTCATGAGACTCATGAATTTTGGTCAAATTCTCCCGAATCTTCGGCTGAGACAGAAGTTTCAATGTAAATGACTGCCTCCAGCACCAAGTACAGCACTTGATGACATTAGGCCATTCCCATCCATAGTAAATGTATTATTTTGCCATTCAGGGGGCAGACCTTTGGACAGGATTTGTATAAATCACACCCTAGCACTACCCTCATGTTGTGGCTTTTTGGTTTCTCCCTGAATATATACACACATATAATCATGGCACTAGATGTGTGGTACCACTGACTTTGTCAACTGTAATAAGAATGATCTAAATACCATTCATCAGACAAAACTCCCTGTATTATTTCTTCTTTTTGTCAAAAGTAAAGGACATTTCACTTGGTGTTTAGATCCTGGATGATGGAGCAATAAAGATGTAAAAGTTTGACGTTGCAAAGAGTCTGGCATGGTGTACCAATAAAACTTCTTTTGCAATAATGTTGCAAAGAAATGTATCAGCAAATAATCTGTCACACAAATGGGACTCCGCAATACTACTGGTACTAATGGGGAGAAACAAACTTCAAATTGATAGGTAAAACAGATATCAAAAGGAAAAACAGCAAGAGAGTGTTCAAGATTTGGCTAAAAACTAGACGCTATAATTTGAACTACTGCAGCGGCAATTATGTCCTGAGGACATTGTGGTGCTATTAAAGTACTTGACAAACAAGTCTTTAAAAAGTTCAGAAAAACGGAAAAATGTTTGCAAATACAAATAACAATTTGGTTTCATTTAAAGCAAAACCATTAATGAACTGAAACTTTATTATTCCTCTAAAACAGCAATAATAACAATAAGCATTATTTTTTGTGTGTTTTTATTATATATATATATATATATATATATATATATATATATATATATATATATATATATATATTTGCACGGTGGTGGGTGCTGCACTCTGGAGACTTTTTCTAAAAAAAACTTCTGCTTTATTATCAAAAACACAAATTACATGGTAGGAGGCCGACGTTTCAGTCACATCTCAAGCGACTTTCTTCAGGGCAATGAAAGAAAGAAAGAAAGATATATATGGGAATTACTGGCACTCACTTGTTATCTTGTTGCCGCTCCTGGTGCTAGCCCAATTGTTTCTAATAGTTGGAAGGTGGTGTGTATATATATATATATATA
>JABWIB010000112.1:59975-73246 GCA_016617825.1 Platyplectrum ornatum | reverse complement strand
GAGACTGTCTCCAGTATCCCGTCATTCGTGGCAGCTTGGAATAGAGACCTAGCCTCCCCACTCACTGAGGACCAATGGGAACTTACTTTCCGTGCAACCCATTTATGCTCACCCAGTCTTAATGTGCTCGAGACACAGTATAAGATACTCTCATGGTGGTATATGGTTCCCCACCGCCTCCACAATATCTCTGCTACCTTGTCCTCCCAGTGTTGGCGGTGCCAATCAGCAATCGGGACCTTCTTCCATATATGGTGGGACTACCCGAAGCTGCAACCCTTCTGGCAGTCGGTTTACTCCATCTCCAACAGTCTTATCGACAGCCCAGTTCCATTCGCTCCCGAGTACTGGCTCCTCTACTATCCCTTACTTCCTCTTTCTAAGTTTAAGAAGTCCCTATTTTCCCGACTCAGCTCTGCCGCTACAGCAGTTATTCCAACGCACTGGAGATCGCCCACCCCGCCCTCTATCTCTGAATGGTTTCAGCGGGTTGACTACTATAGGTTAACGGAAGACATTGTTGCGTCGGCCGAAGATCGCTGCGGAGCCTTTAGGGCCACCTGGAAACGCTGGCTGGACTTTAAGGAAACCCCCGAATTCCAAACGTCCCAGTGCTCTGACCTATAGCTCGCCCTTGCCTCCCTTCACCCCTCCCCCCTGTTTCGAGTGGTATGAGTAGGTGCCGTTTCACCGGTAGCACGCCTAGGTGTCTCCCCCCCTCCCCCTCCCTGCTTGTTAGCCCCTTCTCCTTCTCCAATTTGGTTTTCTGCTAATGGTTTATCTGCTGCAGTAATATGTTTTACCGCCATACTGTATAGTTTATATGCCAGCATCTGTTATTGACTGTATCTTGTTGCGAGACTGGCTCTCGCCTTTTTGTACCGCTGATTGACATGCCCGTGTTATGGTGATTGTTTTGATTACTTTGTTCTGTTACCTGTGATACTGCATATTGCGTTACATAAATAAAGAATTTTCACAAAAAAAAAAAAAGTGTGCAAAGTACTGTTACTGTGTGAGGTGGAAATGCTAAAACACATGCTGGTCACATTAACAAGACTATAAAAAGTAACAGGCTTGTTCCATAATTTAGAAAACAAAAGAAAACACTGCAATGTGGTGTTAGAATATATAAACAAAGCTTCACTGATGTTCCGATGTTTAGACCAGGAGTTAAACGTGTTACTGCACCCCCCAGCTCCAGCATCTTGGCACCAAAACTGTGGCAAGACATGAATGAAGTTTGGACTATGACCAGAGTCAGAGTAGGTTCAACACTGCACTTGTCTGGTTCAAAAGCAATTCAGGAGTCAGCAAGTAACAACTAAGGCAAGAACAACATACCATCCAAAAACTCCAACAAATAGATTTAAAGTAAATAAAGGTACACAGTTCCAGGTCTGCTTGCTGCCTCCTGATACAATGTGGAAATAACTATTGAGAAGAACTGTGAAGAGACAGCCTGACATTCATCACCACACCAAGGAATATTATTTTCTAAACTGCGGGAATGATAATGCTGGAATCGGACTGGTTATAGGCAACGTCTTCACTTTATCCAATCCCGCAGTTTAGTAAATATAGGCCCAGATCTATAACATATCTATTTCTTTTGTGAATGAGGCAACAAATAACTGATAAATACAGGTGTTGTTATGTCATACAGTGGCTGACTTTAAGCAGAGTATACTCGCCCAAAACTATCATTAAGTCTGTTAAAGGAAATGAGCTAAAATATTGAAATATGTGCCATTCATTTAAATATGGATACAACAAAAGATGAAAAACAAATTTCATATCTCTGTACTGTGGTGCAGTTTCTCTTTGTCAGTAGAAGAAAAGAAAGAAAAACAACAAAAACCACAGAATCTAAAAAACAAGAAAGAAATGGAGCGAGATGGAAATACATTTGTTTTTGTTCATGAGTCAGTTATGTAATGTTTTATTCAGTGGTTAAACCTTACCAGCTCACGATAAACTCCTTCTGATCTGCCTTCACTTCTGATTATCTTCTCTTTCTGGAAAACTTCCCTATTACGGCTCCCTCCAGAAGTTGCATTGAGATTGCTTCCAGCATTACCACCTCCTCCGAATGTCTTGGTCTGGAGATAAGAGAGGCAGTGTTAAGGTAAACAACTTCTTTTTAATCTTATCCTAAATATGAAGCCTTTATATGGAAGACAATAAATCCCTGGAAGCTGCACTTTTTATTTATCAGCAGCTACAGCTTAGTTATGAAGTTAATTTCCATAAAACAGAACAGTAATCTACTCATTGGCTGTTCCCTTCTTGTCAATGTTTTAAGGAATAAAAAATGACTTCAGTAATGTTCATGTTTAGGAGCTACTCTGAACGGAAACATAACAATAAACCGAAACAGAAATCAGCAGGATATGAAAATAACATGAGCGATAAACTGAGTAGATTGCAGCACAGCTTCACACCTAGTCCAAGTTTTTTGCCATTCCAGAGTAGCCTGAATCTCTCAATACGTAAGATGCCAGAAAATCATCTTGTCAATGAGTCTCCAGCATGCAAATCAGTACCCTGACGCATATATTATTAGAGATTATTTATAGGAAACAAGATGGGGTTTTGGCATCTATATGTACAGAGAGAGCCAAACAAACAACAAATACATTGGCCCATGTTTATTAAGTAATGCTCTGGGAACTGTCATAGTGGAAAGTATTTGATAAGACATTAAGAATAAATTTACAGCCTTTATTATACGGAATTTCAGAATTTCGCAAGTAATAAAAGGAATGCAGGACAGATCCTTTAACATATAAAGTATATATGACAATGGTCAAGTATTATTTCCATTATATATATTCAATTCATACACAAGAATCTCTAACCTCTTTGCTTTTTGCTACTTCAGCAATGGCAGCAGTCCTTTGCTTTTCAAATTCATCGTTCTCCCCAACACTTTTTGAGGCACTAGAACTTTGCAGTGTTTTCCGGCTATCAAGTTCTTTGCTGTCAACCGAAGTTACAGATACACGTTGCTGAAAAAGTGAGAAAAGGAAAACGTGTAAATATCAGTACTCTGCTATAGTGTGGTGTAAATTATTATACATTTTTTTCATTCAAAACACAGATATTCGGTAGTTTTGGTGTAGCGACTATACACAGTGGGTCATTACTGGATGCATGAGAGATATGGAATGAAAAGTTTTGGGATGAATGGCTCAGTGCCATCAGAAGGTAAGTTTAGTTACTTTGCGTTTGTTTTCATTCATTATTATTATTGATTATTATTATAGCAAAGGGGCCAAGGTACACTATTTTAACCCCCCCCCCCCAAAAAAAAAACAAAAAAAAAAAAAAAACACTTGACAAGGATCCTGCAGAATTGTTAAAGAATGAGTTAAGGTTCTATAATTACTAAACCTCGCCGATGGATAGGTGGAGATGTAGACTATAGCAACCAATTACATTTTAGCTCTGTTTCCTATTACATACTAGAGAATGAGTGCTTGAACATGATTGATTGCTATGGACAACATCCTTTTCTGCAGCTTAGTAAATCTACCCATAGGAGTTTATTGGAGGGTAGAACGATCAAGGAAATGTTTCACGTTTGGATATTGAGTTTCCAATCACACCTATGTTTTAACAATCACCTAAACTGCCTGTTTTTAACTTCCTCTTGAGTCACCCTACTATTTCTGGGAAATGTTCCTTCTCTTATTTATTATTAAATAAAAAAAAACAAAAACAGATTTTCTTCATAATTTTTTGAGAACAGTAACAAATGAACACAGTAAAGAGACAAACATGTCTTTGTCCACGCCGTTCCATTTGTCCTCAACTGCTTCTTCTTTTCCACGTCTGTTGTGTTTTGGATTGTACACACTTTAAATAATTTTATATCATGTAACCCTAGATTTTAACTTTTTGCTACAAAATCAATATTTAGCCATTAGATTTAAATTGTGCAACCCTGGATTCACTCAGCTAGATTCATTTTCATTTCCATGAGTAGTTGGACCTACACTTCTTGAATTAAGAAATCCATCATCATCATTTGAATGTGCAGCACATTTATAGTAATGGCCGTTCATTCTTGCTACAAGCCCATGCATTACTTTACTGTATGTTTAACATTCTGCTTTATATTGAGATTTGCCAAATGGCATCCTGTTTCCTGCCAGAGGTAACTTACCAATGGCTTAAGAAATTGAGGCGCTATGAAGATTGTCCTATACGCCATCCATGAAGGACTGCCCCACCTACAAGTCTATCTCTTTCTAAGACAAAGGTTTTTAAATCATTGGTTTGACTTGTGATTTAACCATTTGATTTAAATCATGCAACTCTGCTTGATTCAATATGTTTTATTATGACACAATCATTTTAGGTTTGACACTGCTTTGCACAGGTACAGGTTTGGGTGAACATGGTGCCAATTGTCATTCCGAGTTTTGCTAACCTCTACATGGGAGCTGTCAATATTTAATATCTGGCAAACACTGGATGAACCTGGACATATTCATGTCCTATTGATGTCCTATTTGGGATGGGCATTTTGTATACGTAACAACTATTTTTTATTCATTTATTTTTAAATCTGAAAAACCACATTGTATATTTGAAGTTCACTTAATCATATGGTCATTTTTCTTGCATATCAATCTTCAGCAAGTAATTATTTTCATTTCAGAAGCAAACATTATAAATCTTGGTTCAATCATATTTCACTAGATCATAATTAACTACAATCATAACCATTACATTTTCTACAAAAGCACAGAAAATTATAACCCATAGATAAGAGCCTATTCTATTAGGTGCTCTAATATCCTTGTGAATTACTGGGGCAGGGCAATATGAAAACTTACAGAACACAGTGGTCTGAAACTATTTTCTAAAAACCAAAATAGTGATTTCTCTAAAAGTCTTGGTGTAGAACATACCCACCTACCTGGTATAAAGGTCTTAGGTATAGAATGTACTGGGGCTACGGACCGTTATCAATGATCAATGATTAATAAATGAGGATCCAGTTCCTTTCTTGGATACAGCGCTCATGCATGTGGCCTAAATGATAGCAATAAATTTAAGAACACTGGACCATAACCAGTCGGTCCAATGCGTCTCCAAAAACAATTCTGCATGCCAGCCCCCACTCCAAAGAGCATCCTTATTTTCCATATGCAAGAAAATAGTGCACTCCACTTGTAATTAACATAATAAAAATGTCTTTATGTTTTCTGTATGCATCCCTATGTGAAAGGGTATCATACAAAATGAACTTGCACGACAATGGCTTCGGTCACTTCATACTGTATAAATTGGTTAACTCCGTCCAGCATTTCTAACTCATACACAAGGTAGCAAATCATAGCCAGGAAGGAAAACTGAGCGGACGGAAACTAGATCTGGCTTTTAAGTCCCTTATGTTGCATGGGAGTGCGCTTACCCACAAGAATACACCGCAGAGGACAAGCATACCTGTCCAAAAGGCACAAATGGTGGAGGTCCTCCTTCTGTCCCAATATTGCTTCTATTGTGTTTAGATAAACTCTGCAAAAACACAAGTAACATCTTATGTTACAAACAACATATAAAGAGAATGCAATTATAAGCATTAAAGTACATATAAAACATTAGGACCTTTAAAAGCATTCTTTATCACATTTATTTTCTAATGAACATACCCCTTAAACAGTACAGGAATACAAAGCAGCACAACATAAAAAGAATTCTACTACCCTTAAACTTTTAAGGATTGATGCAAATAATGAATATATGCGGTTCAGATCCAGACTCCTGCAAATCTTTCATAAGGAAGCAGATCTGTGCAGAGACAGAGTACGGTTACTTACATGTCAAAATCTCTGAGTGAAGCTAGGCACACACGGTAAGATAAACTGTATGCAATCGAAAGATTTTTCAAGAGTGGGTAAAACCATGGTGAACTGCAGGGGAGGCAAATTGAATTAATTGCAGTCAGTATTACATGTGAGAGATGATGTTTCCAGCACAAGTGTAATAACAGTGTAACAGTAACGCTGGTCAGTATCTGTGTGTACCATGCAAAAATATAGTATTCCCTCTGCATGCAAACACTGACATTCATTTTACCTCCCCTGCAATTCAACATGGTTTTACCCACTCTTAAAAAAATCTGTCGATTGGATACAATTTATCTTACCGTGTGTACCTAGCTTTACAGAGGAGTGACAGAGGAGTGTAAGAAGAATGCATGGATGACAGTATATGGTTCTCTTAAAAGTAGATGATTAAAAAACTACAAATAAATCACTAAATATCAAATGATTCCCACATTCCAGATGTATGATTATTTAAAACAATATCATGAATATTCAGAGTTTGACTAATTGAGTACATATTCATTTCATAGTTAGTCATAATGAATCTGTCATAATTTTCCAACAAACTTCTTATAACTGTTCCTTATTATTTGCAAAAAAAAAAATCATCCAAAAATTGCAGTGCACAGCTGAAACAACATACTATTATACTAGACTTTTACAAATTACACCACCAGATTATTCAAGTGTCCTAATCTCAGAATCCTATTCTGAACACTGGAAAAAGCTGTATAAAATTATCAAAATATATTACATATAATGACAAGAAATACTAACAATTTTATATAAGAAGCTTTATATACACACACACCGTATATATTAGTTATGTACTGGGGTACTGGAGGCCTAGGTTATAAGAAAATCTGTTATATTAATCTGGCCATTCACTACTGCGATTATTGGTCAAATCATCCAATAATCTGACGATTAGACCAATTATGTCTCTTGTGTGTGGGCATGATGGATTTCAAAATGGTGGGGCTGATGAGTGTGGGAGTAAGGGCAAAACAGGTGTAAGTGTAGACCTGGGAAAAAAACAAACATTCAACTGCAGGGGGGGGCAAGATTAAACTGTGAAAAATTAGAGGTGACCCTAATGGTATGCGGTTTGTGACATCTTTGTGCAAAAGCAAACTGTTTTCCCTGCATGCAATAGAACTGTAACTCTGAATCACCCCCGGTGTCTCCAATGATTGGGTCTGGTTATTTTTTGACATTCGCATTCCAGTTAATCTGGGTCTCAAGCAAAGTTTATTGGCGTGTGTGATTCTGATATTAGGACCTTTCCCTATTTGAAAATCAACCAATTTATAAGGTACACTACACTACACTGGGTTTACTCAGTCTTCCTGGTGTGTGACCATTTCCACAAGAAACATTGCCAGCAGAATCAAGCATAAATCCATATAACAGAGGGTCAGCGGACAAAGCTACATTTAAAAAAAAAAAAAATCTAAAATTTTAGAATGTCACATTGAGATGCTTAAATAGTGTTTAAACGGTAAAATAAGTAATACTATACTTCAAAAATAAGCACTGCTCAGAAATATTACTGTATATGGTAAACTAGCAGGCATTCCACTCCAAGCAAAAGTGTCCATCTGCTTTATTAGTTACACACAATGTTTGAGGATAAAGCAGAGTACACACTAGGGCTTTGTCGATAAACAACATTTTCAGCAGGTATTGTACTGTCTAACAAAGCTGCAGAATCTTCTCAAACAGCATATAATAATAGATAGATTTTTTGGAACTCCTGACACACCATCCTAAGTAAAATGATTCCCATACATAGGGACACCTTGTGGACAGTCATGTAATTGCACCATATCATTGCATCAAAGGTCTCTGGGAGCAGTTTGTAACGAACCAATGAAAACTAGAGAGCAGTGTATACAGGGACATTGTTAAGCTCATCGGGACACATTTTGAGTAGAAATATTTTTAAAGGCATATGGCTGCAAGTAGCATCTTGGTACAGAAAGGTAATATTGCATGTACACAGCATTGTTAAAATCAAGGAATGGATTGTCATGGGTGACATTCTTTTATGTGGCATGGCATATGCAGCATAAAGATTAAACCAATACTCTCTCAGTACTGGTTTAGAGAAGTCACGTAGAATGCCACTGTTTTTTAGACTGCATAAATGTGTGTTAAATGACCTTTTTCCCCCATGTTAGTAAATCCCTTGTTAAATTACCTTTTCCCCCCCATGTTAGTATATCCCCTAAGTATATGCTCTTAATATATAATTTATAAATTCATATTTCTCATTAATTGTTGAACAGTTTCACATAAAAGCATATGGCCAGGGCACTCAGTACAAGCTTTTTTTCTTAAGAGGAACATTACCTATTGACTATTAAATACAAGAATAGGCTTTTTCCATTTAGGTCTACAGTCAAGTAAAATGGCTTTAAAAAGTATAGAAACAAGAAACCGTTTAAACTATTAAACTGCTTTGTTGTCAGCTGAAGCCATTAGTGCCATTCATCCTGAGGGGCTGTAGCACATAATGAAAATTTACAATGATAAAGTACCTTGGAAGACTCCAAAGAACAGCACGGAAAAGGGCTTTTCTAATGCAATTAATGTAGAGTTCACTTTACTGCCAAAATATGGGGGGACAAAAATGTAATATTGCCATCAGTGAACACTTACAAACTGAAATTAAATGCACAAAACGTAAACGGAACAGGATGATGGAGGATATTTATTTCCTCAAGCTTAAAATATCCTTCACAGACACCTTAAGCCATATTGGCTCAGCTACTGGAATAGACAGAGCAGCGCACATCTTTGTCAGGGAGCAGATTTATAAAAAAATATGATTTTATTTTTACATTTTATTGTAGTCTGAAAGACAAATGACTTGCGTGATTTTACATGTTTCTGTGAATTATACACACTCTCAGCAACCTCCTTGTACTGCAAATTAAAGTGTCTATCTAACACATTCCCCCCAGTGTCACATTATAAAACAGGTCATTTAGGGATTAAAACATCCACTTATCTGCAAGGAAACATGAAAGAACAATTCACACCTAGCTAGTCAATTACTGTCACAAATGAAATTAGAAATGCTTTTTGCCATGCATGTGAATCTCAAATTTATGAAACAAACGTGTTTCTAACCCCAGTGTTTGCATAACATAGAAACGTTACTGGACTGGGAACCAGATTATTGTATTGATAAATAACTGTGGATACAATAGCAACAAGCTTTGAATAGGACAATGGAAAACCTTGTAGCTTCTCTGAAAGTTTTCATGTTACTGTGATAGATAATAGACAAGTGCTCTGGTTAAACAATTGATCGGGCATCTGGTTATGTCACAGCAATAAATACAAGGCAAAGGATTTCCATGTACAATGGTACAAGCGCTGGCATATGGTGTGCCCCTGTGAAGTTGCAAATGACCTTCTTTAAAAACTGCCCCTGGTTATACAGGTTATCCTTTTCAATGCAATGGCTCAGTGCGCAACCTGTTATTATCAGTTAGCTGCGTGGGACTTTCAAAAGTTTGGATCAAGTGAATATTATGTACCCCTAGAACATAACTTTTACGTGACAAATCCCACTAGCTAAAAGAGAGCGCTACAGGAGGACTCCATGGTCGAGACAATACTTGATTTGTTGTCTCCTTGCTATGCAGGCCCCATTGCTCAGTCGTATTTCCATGTTTCATATCTTCTGGGGGCACTGAACATGCACAGGCCTCAGTGTGCTTTAACATGGGACTGATACCCTGAATGTCCGGCTATCAAAAGTATTAGTATGTGCAGTAGTATTTTGGTTTCTTCCAAAAACTGGAATAATGAAATTCACACTATGACACAGCACTATGAAGCCTCACACACGACAAGTCCAGTCTTTTGTCTTGGTCACTGAACTAGCACCCAAAGTAAAGCTCATAGAACAGCATTACAAGTGGAGTCAAATGCCTTTCCTATTGCTGGTGATAAAAAGAATGGAGATTGGATACATATATAACACAGTAAAATCTCTGACCAAATCATGGATATCAAGTCTAATCAGACCATTCCTCTACGCTATAAGCCAGGAAGCTATCAAAAATGCTTTTGCTAATGACTCTAGTGAGGACCTTAAACGAATCCTAGACAATAGGTGAAGCATGCCCCAATCATCCCCAAAATATCCCTTCCCAGGTGGCCAAACCAAGGACCATTAGTAAGACCCAGACGGGATTCAGTTTATGAAAGGTTGGATCTCTGATCTTACAGAACTCTTTTCTTAACATCTGGCACATGTTTGCACAAGTCCAGAACAAACACCTGACAACCAGAACAGCAACATCAACAACAGAATTCAGCCCGATGACTGGAAGTAAAACAAAAACTAAAGTGTCCTCACAATAACAGTAGACGATGCTGCAGGCACATTCTTCACTAAGACGCTGAACAAGGTGCAGCCTTATATCCGGGGTGGTCTCACCGTGACGCACAGGTGACAGTATTTCTACATATCTACACGTTATTATCTCTTTCTCTGATAGAAATGAAAAACATGGGCCATTGGCAAATCACACAGAACAAGCCTGGCCGCACCTGCCTAACACAGAACATGCACCTACCAAGTATCAGTGCCAAAAGTTTAAAGCGCTGACTTAATGGGAGTACAAAACAGAAACTTAAAAAATAAAAAACCCCCAAACCCCATAAAAACGCTTTATAAGCGTAAATCAAACCAAGAGAAACTAAAACCACGCTGCTGTAACCCTGAGTAAATGTGTGTATTCAGGGAGTTGCTGAATGCCTGTGCATTGATTCATGATTTCAATCACGCTTTCTCAATGCTTCACAGCGGCTCTACAGACACCTAGTAATCTACAGCTACAGAGAGGGCTATGTGTGTTACATAGGTATACGCAAGTTCACTATATGAATGCTTAGATAAAAATAATGATTCGATATGTAATGTTAAAGACTAAAAATGACAGCACCATATGAATTGGTGAAACCATTATAACATTTTAGAAAAGGGGGGGAAAAAATCCCACAAAACACATAGGTAAACTTAAGCAGTTCCCAGAATAGCAATTACCGTACACACCATAATCATTGCACACAACACATAATAAAAATAAACACGGAGGTAAAAGCACTGAACAGAAAAAAGATAAGAGTAATCTGTTTCTAAGAAATTAAATTACCCATTGGAAAAGTAATGATTTTGCTCAATGAAGTAAAAATAGTTCAGTGGAAAGAAACTGTACAGAAGTATGAAATTCAGCGGGCAAATTGCGATTATTAAACCCAGATGTTTGCTAAAGCATTAAAAATGTACAATTCCAAGCAATGCAGGACTGCAGGACAGGAATCAAACATATGCTTATGTAAATAAAAAAGGGAGAACAAATTACACATTTGTAATTAAGTCATTATTAACTGGGATTTTAACCAAGGTTTATACAAAATCAATTAGTATACTCAAAATACGTAATTAATTATATGAAACCATCTGTATACAGACTAAACAAAGAAGGAATACTGTGCAAAAATCACTAAGAATAAGTAGATAAAACTTTGTGTGTATGGATATGGGAGATATAGATATAGAGAGCAGGGGCGTACCTACAAAAGACTGGGCCCCATAGCAAACATTTCAACGGGGCCCCCCTTTCCTATTTATTAGATAGATACCCAGGAGAGAGAGAGAGAGAGAGAGAGAGAGAGAGAGAGAGAGAGAGAGAGAGAGAGAGAGAGAGAGAGAGAGAGAATGACAGAGTCACTGCTTGTGTGTGTAAAGGACAGTATATTTGTCCCAGGTTACTAAACTGTGCCCAGGGAAAATGTTGGTTGTTTCTGTTGGGAAACACATTCCCAACAGTGTTGCAGCTTTAGTAAGAGCAGGTAAGGGTCCCCGGGTTATGTATGGAGAGTATGGGGTGGGCTCCATACATTAGGCCCAGTCCGGGTCTTTTGGGCCATCTGGCTTCTTCAAGACTTATTAGGATGACACCTGGTAGCTGATGGTAATAGGCTGCCGGTATAGTCCCACTTTGGATCTGACTGCTCAGGGAAGGAGGTTACAGATTGTGTGTCTGGAGACCATGGAACCTTCCTGACTGCTGGGGTACAGATTGCTATTGTTTATTAGTTTTAGTTAGGAGGTTCCTGTATGTATTGGTTTCATATTGCTTGCATTTCTCACATTAACTAGTTATTGTGCACATTACCTACCAGGCCCTAGTTACATTGTGAAAAAAACTTAGAAAGAATAAAAGAAACAACCAAATGGGCGCTTTCAATTTTTTTTTAATACATATATCCTGCTATGGAAGATAATTGGAGCACATTTAAAGAGAAATATAGAGCTTCATGTTGGAGCATATAGGGGCTGATCCAGAGTGATTTGGCCTAAATGCAAAATAGGTGCAAGTGTAGAGCTGGGCAAACACTGAATTGCAGGGGAGGTAAATATAAAACTACGAAAACAGAATTACAGTTTTAAGGTGAAGTTTTCTAGATCAACTCTAATTTACAAATTACACATAAAGCTAAGCGGCCTGTGAAATCTTTCTACAAACGAAAAGCACTGAAATAGAATTAAAATACATATGAACTCCTCACGTTGCAGGTTTTACTCAGCTCTACACTTGCACCTGGTGTAAGTGCAACTATCATTGTTTCATGGGGGACAGAAGTCCGTATAACCACTACTAATAATACCTTCACGAGCCATCAGACAATACAGTTCCATTTATAAAGTGTTGACCGACTCCTAAACCAGGTCACATGACTAGTTTGTGGTTACAGTAAGCTTTCATATGGTTAAAGCTTTCAGAAACTTTCCATTAGTCTGTAAAACCATAGTTAAAGTATCGGTTTAATTTATAATATTTTTTTTAATAATGCTGACAACAAATATATACGAAAATGAAGACACAGGAAAATCAGGTTATAAAACATACACCAGACAGACTGTGAACAAACATTTTTATAATGGGAAAAATACAGCAAATGTTTATTTACTTAATGCCCTGTGACAAAACCAAAAATCTGGTACAAGCATCATTATAGATGCATTACATGTGTCTGCATCCATTCACACTATTCACTTGTATTAACCCCTTCCCGCTATAGGGCGTACATGTACGCCCTGGCAGGAGTGGAGTTCGCGCTCCTCGAGGCAGGCTGTCACGGAATATCTGGCTGCTGCCGTTGGCAGCAGCCATCTTCCCTGAAGTCTCGGGGGAAGGATCGCGATGATCCTNCCCCCCCGATCGCCGCTGATTGGCTAGTCACACGTGACTAGCCGATNGCGGCTTTTTCAAAGTGGAGACTGACAGATCTGTCAGATCTCTCAGTCTCCATTAAAGTAAGCACACATCTGGTGCTTATTTATTCTCAAACAGGCTACTAATAGCCTGTTTGTGAATAAATATGCACCAGATGTGTGTA
>JABWIB010000112.1:32631-45181 GCA_016617825.1 Platyplectrum ornatum | reverse complement strand
ATCCATTCTTCCATTACCCTAACCCTAATCCATTCTTCCATTACCCTAACCCTTATCCATTCTTCCATTACCCTTACCCCCCATTCTTGCAGCCTAACCCTCCCTTGCCAGCAGCCTTTACCTAACCTAATCTGCGTTCCATCCCCTCCGTGCTGCTTAACCCTACCCTCTCCAATCTCTCCACCTCCACGCTTATTAACCCTACCCTCTCCAATCTCTCCACCTCCACGCTTATTAACCCTAACCTCCCCCCTCTCCACCTCCACGCGTATAAACCCTAACCTCCCCCCTCTCCAATCTCTCCACCTCCACGCTTATTAACCCTAACCTCCCCCCTCTATATCCTGGCTGTAACTTCTTACCTGTTTCATGAGACACAGAGCCAAGGGTCATAATAAATGGAATATGCAGAAACATGGATATTTCAGCACACCTCATCATTCATTAAATTAGTTTAGGAAATACATACAGATGGCATTTAGCTATTGGCTGTATGCATTTTGGGATGGTGGATATTGGAGCGGTGAATACATGCCTTATAGTATCAGTACTTGAGATCTGCACAAATCTCTGTTAAATAGCTGCTATACATACACAAACCAGATGAATTATCTCCAGACCGCAGCAAGAGGTGAGTGAACGCTGGATAAAAGGCTGGACTGACAGGAGCAACAAATGTCGACATCCAGTGCAGGGGTACAGGACTCCATGTAAACAATATATGTTGATATTAAAGTCTGGAACTGTAATGTAATAACTGTAATTGTATTGCCCTTGAAGTGCTAGACGTGCCAGTGTCTACCAGTGTCAAAAAGGGTTGCCAGCACATGGTGAACCACAAGTGCCACCATGACCTGAAGAACCACAAGTGCCATCACACCATGACTATGGGCCAGCTGACACCTGTAGTACCACATATACAATTGCAAATAAACAAAAACACAGTGTAATGCTGAAATATCTAATTAAATAAAATCAATGCACTGACAGTCACCGCAGTGACACCTGCTCAAGCAGTTGTCTCTTTCGCTAATGACGGCGAGCGCAATTGCTGTGTATGTAATCCGTAGCAGTTCACACGCTGGGAACAACTTTTAACCCCGAGGTGACTCATTCAACATTATAAGACTGATTGACAATGCTGAATGAGTCCTCCTGGTGTAAAAGCAGTTCACAGCGTGTGAACCGATACAAATTATATTCAGCACTGACATTAGCACTGGGGATGATTGCTTGTCAGAATGGTGGCTCTTGAAGAGAACAGTGAATTAGAATCTGAGGACATTCTGATGATATTAAAGCAGAAACATCCTTTAGACATCTCACAAGGGGCTGTCGAGGAGTATGTATTTACATTTTTCTTTGCAGTACTATAGGTCCCCTCATTAAGAAAACCTTGGCGACAACTGGTGATATGTATGGTTATCTGGAATCATGATAAGATCTCATGCTGTGCCTGTCTATGGTCTGGTAGAGGTTTATCAAATAAACAGTGATAATAAATACATAGAATAAGTCCAGTATTAAACAAGGAGAGTGGTTTAACACATCCATAGGGGAATCAGCATGTGGGTTATTGCATATGGTTATCCTACCCAGGTTCCCGGGAATGGTCCAAGGTTTTCAGTTAATGCTGGACAATAAAATGGCTCCTTGTTAATGTTCTAGATGCTTCCAGGGGTGCCTTGCACTGTGGATTTAGTATGTCTAATGAAATCTAGGAAGTCTTAAAGAAGTGGATACATTTTATTATTAAAGCTATGTTGGGTATACATATATATTTCAACATATAATGGCTGAATTTATGGTTAATAACACAAGTCCATATCAAAATCTATTCAGAGGCTAACGTACTGAATTAGTTATTCTATACTATATGAAAGTGAGAGGGCAGTGCACACCCCCTGCATTCTGCTTGCACATAGAAACTTTCCACTTGCAATATCCTTCCTTAAATTCACAAGTGATGCAGCAGGATTATATTTGATGACGGGACACAGCAAGTCACCATTCAGAGACATACTAATGCCTCAGACAGCTACTTTCTAATGCGCAAGTANATGGTCCGAATGTATGCGTGGCAGAAACACAGCTCACCTGACCTACATGTGGGGCCATTCTTAGATCTGCTCCACGCTTATTGATAGATTATTAATGATACACCTACCAAACAAAAATTCTTTGATCAAGATAAAAATGGGGATATGAAGGGAAAGGGGGGAGGGGAAAATGTTAGAGATGGATGAAAACATGAATGTCAATCACGGACAGAAGACTATTACTACTATAATTTACCAGCATAGATCAAAACATTTAATTGTGGATGTTCCTTAAATCAGCTAGTTAAAACATTAAATAATCCCTACTTTCAGGTATTAGATTGATCCCTACTATATCCGGGAACATAGCATTCCATCTGAAGTGCACAAATTCTGCAATGCGCATTTCAAAAGTGAAAAACTACCAACTTCTCTTCCGCTCTCATCCTTAATATTTCAAGTGACAAGATATGGCCAAGTCTTGGTCAATGTTGCCACCTAGTGGTGAAATATAAGTGTTGCATTTTATGAAAGATCAAAATAAATTGTGCCATTTAAAACATTAAAAATGGTCAATATGTAATACAAATAAATGTAAAAAAAAAACACTACTACAAATTGTATATATTAACTGAAGCTAAACTAGGAATATTCATTGTATAACTATATTGTATAACATATTCAAACAAAATTGAAATAATTCATGTGTGTATATGGATTAGGACTTAATAATTGTCTCACAATTGGTATACATAATTTGACAGCTATTGCCTTGTGTTTTTCACTGGTCCTTTTACAGAAGAATGCAAAGCAAAATGTCTATCCATATATCATAGCACATCACCACTCACATGTTCTATGTTTAATTTACATACAGGACACAAGATTGTGTTATTTTATTTTATTTTTATTAGGAGGAAAGGGGGGGTTGTATTTTGCTTGTCCAGATACAGTTTTGACACATACTGTAGCCTTTAATGTAAATAATAAGATATGTAAGTAATGAAAGATAAAAAAAGTGCCCACAGCCATATCGTCATTTTAAACACTGCATTCTGATTTCTAACCAAAAGAAACAACAAACTAAACTGGCCAAATCAACAACAAACTTGACGGGAAGAGAGGTGCGTTGAGTTTGTTGGTGGCCATTTTGAGTTTCCAAATTGGCGCAAACTTGGTGAGACAATGAGCTAAAAAAAGAGCTGCCTTTCCAATGTGAATTGGCCCAAATCCACCAGCAGTCTTCATCTCCTACAGGAAAAGCCTATTTCACCTTGCTTACACCAATATTTTAAAAATACTGACTTTTGCCTGGATTATTTTTCCAGGCAAATTGAATTAAGTGTAATCAGTGTTACAGGTAAGAGATGATGTTTCCTAGCAAAAGTGTAATAACAGTGTAACAGTAACACTGGTCATAAAGTATTCTCCCTGCATGCAAACACTGACATTCATTTTACCTCCCCTGTAATTCATCATGGTTTTACCCACTCTTGAAAAATCTTTAAATTGGAACAAATTTATCTTATAGTGTATGGCCAGCTTTAGTCATGAGTGTAAATCATGAGAATGTAAATCTGAATCTGGCCCTTTGACAATACTGAAAATAGATCTATTATCTGCAGAAAGCTGTCGCCATCTTGTGGCAATACTATATATTGCATCCATACAGTATCCACTCGGAATCTATTGTTTGCATGTGGAATAAGCTGAATGAGACATTTTTGTTACAAAACATTATTAAATTGAGCCATGTCATGCGATTTGAAAGCAAAAGGCATATGATTACATGCAGTCAAATTATACAAAAGATTATTATTCAGATTGTCAGGTGGCCTTCAGGTTTCTGGATATTAACTTTTCCAAACACAATCCTATTATTCTGTTGAATGGTGCATAATCACAATGTGTATATACGGTGACATGATAGACACCCTGTATAGCCAGGCCATGGACAGAAAGAATAACTTTCCCATCACACTCCATTTCAATTATCATAATTCAGAAGAGTCAAGGAGAAACCTACACTGCCAGTAACAATGTATGATTCTGCATTAGTTCTACAGTGTAATATGGCAGAACATAATATTAGATGTAGTGAGCAGAGAGGCTTTATACCTCCTAGCTTAGCAATCACATGCCAAATATCTGAGTGTGTAGCACTGCTACATAACCTTTTGAGAATGTTTTCACTAGAAGCGGACCTCACATTTTCTTGTCTCTGATAAATAGTTGCAGGATAATTAATGTACTTTCAGTCTTATGACCATAATAGCAGCAAGTGCACGGATTGTGGCTGAACAAAGAGGCAGGTTAACAGTTAATGTGTAAAAGACTTAAATTAGCAAAAAAAAATTGTAACGGTTTCATAAAAAAAAAATTAAATAGAAATGCCTGTGCACCTTGGAACTCTTCAGCACCTACATTTAAATGCACTTAGTACACTCACATCATTATCACAAAGAACTTACTGATCAATTAACATTGTGCTGATGTTTCTCTACCCTACATGTGACATTTGAACCAATCCCAAACATTTAAGTCTGCTACATTAGGCACAGCTAATTCCGGCTCATGCTACCACCAAACAGGAGACTGCCACCTTATGATTTCCATGCAAATCAGGGTAGTTAACTTTTATGAGGATAGTTAAATGTATAGTAATTTAATGGCTGTGTGTTACTGCCTTCCTTCTGCAAATGTGTGCATTAAACTGATTGATAGCCCCCATGGAGGAAAAGGAAACCTTACAATACATTCAGAAGTAACAAAAACAATGTGACATTCAGACATCACGGTACTAAGCAGCCTGTAATTCCCTTCATGGTAAAGGGAATAGCAGACCAACTTTCCACAGCAGCGAGAATGATACAAAAGGGTACAATACACAAGCCAGCATAGCCATAATTATTATGTGCCACTCTCCGCATTCTATTTCTAATAATGAAATCACTACATAGCAGAACATATAGAGGTTTCTGTAAATGTGGATTAATGCTTGCATTTACCTGACCTTTCACATTTTTAGACCAAGCAGCTTCAGCACTTCTCTGAGGAGGGGGCAAAGGACATTGGCACGTGTGATAAAGGCATTCACGGCATGAGGACATTGAGTCATTTTAAAACAGAAAGCAAAGGCAGCACTGTCACTAAAACATCATTGTGTTCACAGTTATTGCAGCATATGTGCCCTGATAATCACCCATCCTTATTCATACATCTCGGTCCTAGGTTCTTCCTACTGTCATTATAATACTGTATATAGCAACGTGTTTTACAAAACAAATAGCATGGCTGTATGAGAAATCCATCCTGACCACTCACTACAGTAATCTCAGGCCCAATGACTATTGCTTTCCAACCACTTTTTTCCTTGCAGCTGCATGTCTTACATGGGCAGTGGAACAGGTTTTCTTAGGAAGGCTGAGGGGTATCGTCATACAGTGAAAATCCTGAATGCAAGTGCGGGGTTAGTCAGATTGGGCAGGTGTCATTTGCTTTCTGCAAGTTAGTAATGTACTTGTGGCAAGATACGTTTGCTCCTAATTAAACCGTTATATCCTCATCAATAATTATAGAGGCTACTCTAATGTATTAAGCTTAAAAACAATAAAAAGTAATGACTAGTGTTTACTCAGGCCTGGATTATACACACACACACACACACACACACACACACACACACGGCTGTCTCTAGGTATACTGACATAAAAAGGTGCTGTAGTGGAGGATGGACACAGTTAAAAGGGGAAGGAATTGAAGTTGGATACATAAAGCTCCTTATTATAAAATATAATTGAACTGTTTTCTATGTTTACACCACTTTGACCAGTGATATATAATATATTGCATTTGTATATTTATAAGTGTTGACTGTTTGTTTACATTCACAAACTTTAATCCAGCCCTGGGTTCAGAAAGTAGAAGCCAGATTATTCTTTGCAAAGAAAAGGTATAGTCCGATAATTCTGCATTTCTTTCAATAGGTAACAATGTTTACATAGCACGAGCCTGATTTTATACTCTCCTAATTATAAAGGTAGTGCAATTGTCACGAAGCCTGTCACACACTAAAGCACAGGTTGACAAACAAACAGAAGCAGCGGCCAATTCTCAGCACCCGCGGAAACCTCTGGCTGCCTGTCAGGTCTGATTTACTTCACAGACTAAGCTCGCTCAGAAGCATTAATATAACACTGGCGTGCATCCTCCATGAACCAGCATCAAGGAGAAGATACAGAGGGAGAACATAATCAGTTCAAGTGAAAGCTGCTATGCTGGCGACACGGGAGAGGTCACAAGCAGTGGCATGCAATTTTACCACTATTCATTTTACAAACTCCCTGGAGAAATGAAATAATATATCGGAGAAATAAGAAAGAAATAAACAAATAAAGAGCACAAAGATGCAGCTTCTTGCGATGTCAAATACCACCATGACAGTAAGTATGTGAAAACAAAGAGTAAAAGGACATGTTACCTTCTCTACTTTTCCTCCATTAATGTCACCGGGGAGAAATTTCTTTCCAATGTTTCTAAGATCTGTCTGAAAAACAAACATGAAAGACACATTTACTAGAACACACCACCAGAAACATATTATGTAGAAACGCCATTTGGGGCAGATTTAATGAAGCGCAATGTGCAGTACCGATTCACATTCCATGAAATGACTAATATTGTGTCTAATAGAGGCATAGGGGCCTTTTCAAGCCTCGTTTTACATGCAAAAATGCTGGTTGTGAGCTTTTTTGCATCTATTATGGTAAGGAAAACTCGCATCTGCTCAATGAGACGCGAACTAAAAATCACGAGTTTTCCTCCCTTTACGCTCTTAGCGCGAAGACGACTCAATCGGCCCCATAGAGACATAAAATCGGTGATGACGGGCTACCGTAATAAATGAGAATAGGAGAATTTTCCTGTCTCCTGATTGACAATCTTTTTCAGTGAATAAATAATCATTGGTGAATTATATTAATCTCCGTTACTGCAAGCTTTGTATGACTTGCCACGTCTCACAGCTTTTACGGAAGTAACAGGTGACAGTAGTGGTATCCAAACTTTTTATTTATTTATTTTACATTAGATGGGTCTAAACACCGTAACAGAGAAGCTTAGTTTCTTATATGTTTAATAAACATGTCTGCCAGGAGAAAGGCAGCCCAGTACTAGAAATAACTGCCATATCCTAAAGCTGTAAGAGAAAAAGGCAAAGAAAAGGTTAGAACCAGCATTTTCATTATAGTTTCCTTCTCCCTCTTTATTAAACAGAATCTTTTGGTGTCATCCAACTAAAATGAAAAGTCATCTGCAACTGTACTTCCAAAAAAACTTTTAATGCTGTTTATTACAAGTGGCAGCCTCTACTATGCTCTAATAAAAGCTAAACCTCTTGCAAATGTACAGGGACGTGAATTGGGGTCCAGTCGCACGGTGAGCAAGTGTCTGCCCGCAGGCACTTCACGTAGTTTTCCTGCTAACACAGAGGGAAGTGTCTTCAGTGCACACCCAATCCCTGGCCCTAATACAGGGTTATAGCTAGGGTACAATACCCCCTTACCTGAATGCTAGTGGAAAGACAGAGTGTAGTGCATGTTTGACAGGCTTTTTAGTAGTAGATATAGATTTCCCAGTTCAAATATCAAAGCGCTGGTACCTTCACTAGAGCTGGGAACTCAACATGGAGAAAGCTCTGTGGACTCTTATAGTGTGTGAGCAGAACCAAAAAACTGATCAGCCCTAGAAAATGTCATTTGCTTGGGGCCCCTGGTTAGGAATCCAAAATACAAAACTGTGATTGCAACACATTTCATAGGTTTTAATCAGGTTTTCTCTATACATAAAAATGTCAAGAAGGACACTGTGGTAGGCATTTTTATTTCATTTTGCATGGTGAATACACAACTTATTGTCATTTAATAAAGAGACAAACACTAAGTCAAGGTCTGTATCCTTTTCCCACATCTGGGTCTGGAAATCTATCCGCAAAACAGTGCTTATGCGCACTCTATTTTGAAAGTCCTGCATATATTTTGTAAAGTACGTAATTCATATCGGGTAGGGGGGGCAGGTATGCAAAGTGTAAGTAATCCCTTGCGATACACCGCACCACATTTTAAGAAAGAGCTTTGTGGAAAAGGTATGGTTTCCATTTGGGAAGTTTCTGACGTGTTCATAATGTATATTACTCATTGAGATTGGTCCCATGCATATTTTTACACAGGGACCTGTCAGTGCCATTATTCCTGTCTATGGCATAAACCAGCGGTATAATACCGCCGTCTATGCCACACAAACGCTGCTCAGCGCAGCCTGCAGACACTGGAACTTCAGAACAAGACTAACAGCGTGTCCTCTGCTGAAGCAGAGGCATCCTCTGCTTAATTTCATTGCTGCTAAAAAATACTCCTCTTTGGCAAGAAAATACTCCTTAAAAATGCTATGAGGAGTATTTTTACTCCTGCTGAAAAAAATGTAGCGCGATCACTGCTCCTCTGTATGTGTGGTCTCCCGCCATAGGGAGGGGAATAGGCCTTCCGAATTCTTAACTAAGCAAAGTCGGCATTCAGTCCATAAAACTGGCCCATAATGAAAATGGATAAGCAAAAGTGGACATTTTATTGTATTTTTTCCCACGTGGTAAGTACACAATTAATAAAATATCTTGTTACCACCATCTTACCAATCATTTAATGGGCCAACCAGTGTATTATTGGCTTGGAAACTGTATAGTATGGATGCTGGACCGACTTCAGAACATAGAGCAAAAAATGTCCAGTTATGCTGGTGATAAATTGATCAGTTTTCTTGCACTGTAGATTTGACCCCTGATGTGCCATCCTATAAGGTATTCCTATAATGCAGTGTGTACATGTGGTATAATTTCCACGACTGTAGTATTTTCTGGTTCTCAACAAAACTGTGTAAACTTTTGATTCAATTCAGCACAAAGACAAAAGTAAGAAGTGTAATGCATGCAAGGAGGTAATTGAATCTGGTCTTAAGTTTTAAATAAACAGTAAAATTTTGAAATTCAAGAGACACATTAATATATTGGGGGTATACTTACTAAGCAGCAAGATTAAAAAGTGGAGATGTTGCCCATAGCAACCAATCAGATTCAAGCTCTGTTTCATTTTACACTCTGGAGAATGTGAACTTGAATCTGATTGGTTGCTATGTGCAACATCCCCACTTTTTAATCTCACTGCAATCCCGCTGCTTAGTAAGAATACCCCAATATATTAATGTGTCTCTTCATGTGAATTAAATGTAGCAAAGCAGAGTGAGCTTGACTCTGAAAAGTGGGGATGTTCCCCATAGCAACCCATCAATCTCCCTGCTTAGTACATTTAGGTCCCTATCTCCAGCAGGACAGAAATACATTAGAGACAGTTCAAGGACATACAAAGACTAAACATGTATAGCTTGGAGCAGAGTAGGTTATGTTTAACTTAACATATGTCTTTCTGACTAACATTAACAACAAAACACAATACCGTTTAAGGCACCAGCAATCAAGAGGTGATCCAAGGTCTCCACATACAGTGTGTAAAGTCCTTCCCCAGGACAGTGAGAGAAAAGTGAGACCCTGAACACAAAACTCACACACCTCAAAGGTTTAATCAGGTGCAGACCTGATTAGGCCAGCACAAGCCCCAAAACCAGGACTGGCCTTGGTGGATGGTGGACCCTTCCTCGCTTCCACTCATCCAAACCCCTGGGACCCTTCCAGCTTTTACAAAAGCCCAAACACACTTTGAGAAAAGGTGTTTCCCCAACAAAAACAAATTGCATGCTTTCTCCCTGGGGTTTTAGTGCACATATGACCGGAACCTGGGATGTATATCCGGTCCTTTACACAGATAACCAGTGACCCTGTCACAGTAATTTCTTTCACTCCACTGCAGTCTCCCCTTACGCCAGATCAGTCACTCGGAGTGCAGCTAGCATAGTCTGGCAGCGTTTTCCTCTCTGTCCTCAGATACCAGAGCTGCACACTTTGCTCAGAGCTAAGATGGAGATAAGGTAAAGGAGGGAGTGTGAAACTGGCAGGCAACATGCCACTCACCCACCACCATATATATTTTTATAATCAAAATATAATAATAATAATAACACACCCCCTGATTGACGTCTACCCAGAGGTGTGACTAACAAACACTACACGTGTACGCTAGGGAGCTCGACCAGCAAAGATGCTGTGAAAAACAGCAGCTCTACAGAATACCCTGTTTGCCAGCCGTCATCCCGAACCGGAAAATTCTGTGTTGCACCTGCTGGACGAGGTGACTAAACGAGATGGACACGGCTATATATCTCAGGGAGCCATAAGTAACAACTAGCGCGAGTAAGGAATTATTAAGTGTTTGGAGCAAAGTTTCTGGACATCAACTATTTCTAAATTGTTACATTTTTTCATTCTACTCTAAATACTCAGTTGAAGCAGACTATTTCCAGCATTAATTACATTACAAGTCTTGCATAAAGTTTAAAATTCTCTATATGTGATATGGATGCTTAAACTTTCTTTCCCTTGTGGGTAAATACATCAAAAGTAGGTTGAGAACTATTAAGACTATATAAGAATTTTTGTTGAGAGGCTATTTTTAATGATTGTCATTGTGAATACTAAAAACTTTGCAGTTTATATTTTTTGCTTCAGCCAATGCATTATTTGATATTTATCTAGACAACATTTACTGCTTGGTACATTAGTTAATATAGGATTGGTTAATAGCGCACACTAGATGAACTGATTTTGCGGTTATGTGGAGCTGGGCAATTTTCTCATAGCGGTGTTGCGGCATAGCATACAATTACTAACAAATACGTTTTTTCTGTTTTTATCACTTTTTGGGAAAGTAGAACAACTTTTCATTAAAGGTGGTAGGCTAACACTTATATTCTTTCCAAGCATGCTTAGATTGTTCTACTCTATTACAGTAGAACAATTTAAGCATGCTTGGAACAAATATAAGGGTATACTTAAATGTAAATTTCAAATACAGTCTATAATGACTGAAAAAGTGGGGCACCTACTTGCTGTCATAAAAACTTAAATAGTTAATATTTCAAAATAAAATGTCTTCTGAATGGCATGACCAATTGCATGATGTTTTCGTAGTGGGAGCTGTAAGTCACTACAGCATAGAATTAAGGCAATTGCTCAATAAGCACAAATCATTTGTACAAGGATGCAATAATTAACATAAGCAGCAGCCATCCAGTGCTCCATAATTCCTGCTCCACAGGAGATGACGTCTGATGGGACAAGGGTTATTAAGTATCATTACTGCTTTTATATATAAACATGTATAAGCATACATTAAACATATAATCTTCTCATAGGAAAACACTTGTTATTTTACAGTGTAGTACAAGTACAAATTTTATATTCTAACCAAAATTGTTGCATACTATGGGCTCTATTACTAACGATAATTTTTCAGCAATAGTGGCTGTTTTTGTGTTAAAACTGGCAACTATCACTGAAAACTATACTTTTGTTATTGGTAAAATGTGCACTATAGTTTTCCAGGCGATGCAGGACCTTTGCCTTAATATATAGGTTGGAAGCGGAGGTTTTTGGGCTTGTTTTAAAAAGCAATGAAACTGGCCAAATATGATGTACTTCATACTTTAGCAGTTTCAATGAGTTTAGATATTTAATACACATGCTTGATCTGGCCAGAGCATCACATCGCAGCGTTGCCCCTATAGCTTGTTATGGGAGTGAGCACTAGGGATGATGTAGTGATCTCCTTTCAGTACCTCGCTTTTCTGATTCGAAGTTCGCCAGCTCCAGCCAGCGATCATTCAGTTCACACTGTGATAGTGTAGTGAAGAAGACTCTACTGCTCCCACCTCCCTCTTCTGCCAGATTACCTGTCCCTGGATCAAAGATGCAGGACCTCCAAATACTACTTATATGCGCTGCTGTCATTCATAAACTCGCTGCCGTGATTACAACAAAAGTTGATTTTTTATAAATAAAACAAGGAATCAAAATCAAAGTGTGTTGTAACTGCAGCTGCAAGTTTATGAAAGACAGTAGTGCATACATCTTTAATCAGAACTGTACACGGTCAAACCCTCTATTCCTCTGAGGTATTAAACATCTAATGCTTCATAAATAACCGCCATATTAACACATAAATAACTACCAGCATTATTTATGGATCCTTGGCGGTTATTTATGGAGCAGTAGATGTTTTATACCCAGAGCACAGTGAGAGTTTACTCCTGGACATGTCCTTTCCCCTTCTCCCTGGGGGATGTTAGAAGAACATACTGTATTTGCTGGCGTATAAGACTACTTTTCAGCTCCNAAAAACATGCCTCCAAGTGGGGGGGTCGTCTTATACGCCGGGTATCTTTCTNCGAGGTATGAAACATCCAATGCTCCATAGATAACCACTAGCTGTATACATGGTCCTATGGTGATTATCTATAGAGCATTAGATGTTTATTACCTCAGAGATACCCTGTGACCCAGAGTGCAGTGA
>JABWIB010000112.1:9700-21702 GCA_016617825.1 Platyplectrum ornatum | reverse complement strand
TCCCAGGAATAGAGGACATGCTATTCTAGCAGTGATTTGCAGCATGGGGCTGGATGGTTTCATTTGTGTTCCTTTTATTTTAATGCAAATGCAGTAGAAGTAAAAAGCCAAAAGCAATATGAAAGGAGACAGATTGTATGAAAATCAACATTTAATATAAATCTCCCATTCAAGCAGATGTGGTAAAGGGGCAGCTGTAATACATAATCTGTCCCAATGGAAATATCAGCCCTAACTTCATTGACAAAGGAATATTTACATATGTTATATGTTCTTTGCATTATTTCCATAAATCTATGTAACATGTTGCGTCACTGATAATGGCATGACCAAGCAGAGATAAGGGGATTCTCTAAAGCAACATTTGTGGGTCTAGTCACTTTCCCATATGCCGGAATCTGCAAACATGGTATATAAATCTCTTCCCTAGACTCCCACATTTACAGTGGGTCCTGTGAAATGTCCAGCTACACTAACACACTGTATCTGCTTCTTATGGTGTCTTCATTTACAGCACAATGCTATAGTGCAGCACATCACCATACACATGTATGTGTATACTACACCAAGGTAAACAAATCTCCAAACAGCCATACTATTATACACGGATATGACTTTACTGCATGTATGCACCACATGATGGCACTGTTGGAGCAGTTATGCNCAGCCTTTCTGAAGACAAACAGTATTTTATTAGAAGCCGTCACTGTCATTTTGTTTGTTTCACAAAAAAANGAAAAAATAAAAAATACACCCAGAGACACACAAAATGGTAGTTTCGTGTAACAGTATAAAGAGATATAAATGTATATTTTTAAACTTCAGGGATATATTTTTGAGAACTCAGAGATGTCAAGGAGGATAGAGGCCTTTAAATAAAATCCTAAATGCGATTATATAGTAACACTATGATTTTACACATTACATAATGTAGCACCCCCTTGTTCAATATCTGTTTTATAATAAGAACATGCAACACTACATTAAATAATTATAAACCTGAATTAAGTCCTAAATTAACACCATCATCCAGCTAAACGGTTCACCATTTTTACTTTATCATGCTACGGNGATCAGCAATGTATAATCTATATAGTTTCCATGTCACCCCTTCAGTATCATATGTTGGTGAGAAAACACAATATACCAGGGGAGACAATGTGGCAGAGAATCAGGTGGCATGATATGGGGAGTGTCATCATTAAAGGTTGTAGAAACATATCGAGGGGGATAATCAGAGAGGAGGTGATGGCACACAATGGAGGATGGAGCATGATATAAAGGTGGGGAATCTCTAGAAAGATGTGGAGATGGAGAAAGGGGGGTGTGGTACGGCTGCAGATACACATACAGAGAAGGTAGGACAATGGCTGTACAAATGCTGGCAAGCACAACTGTGTGTATGATCACCCATACATGCAGCCCTGGATACTGCCCATAGTTCCATCTCCAGAAAACACACCCTCCCTTTTACAGATACATGGTTGGTATTGGGAACACCACTGCACATACACCACACAATGCTCCTATCAGGGTTGATACACTAGTGCTGTCATTTGTGAATACATTTTTTAAGTTTTGTCTTTGTACTGATCACCTGAGAAACGTCATCAGGCATTCAATGCAAATTACAGCCCACCACATCCCATTGCAATCCCAATTACTTTCAGGCCAGGCAGAGCTTTTACTGGCTTCCAGACAGCCACTGACCAGGGAAAAGAGAACATGCCATAGCAACATTTTAGTAAGCATCTGGTCCTCTAGCTGACAACATCATTCCTCAGTCTAGGTGTGATAAAACCTGGCAGAAGGAAACAAACCCAATTATGTTGTATTCTTAAGAGACTGTGTGACATGGCCAAGCATTCGGCCTCTAAGCCTCTTCATTCCACGTAACTATGTACTGGACTGCATGGGGGAGGTAAATGTCTTTGGCAGCGTGTGTGTGTGTGTGTGTGTGTGTGTGTGTGTGTGTGTGTGTGTGTGTGTGTGTTCCTGTAGATTTATTAATGTGAAAGTAAATCTTGTTTCTGTAAATAAGCAAAGACCCAGACAAGTCAAATGAACATTTTCTATATTCTTCTATTCTATACATATAGTCACGGCTGTANAAGTTGTGGCATGCTCATTTCTTTTTACACACTGCAGCACACTTGCTGATTCAGTAACAAAGAAATCATTTTTCTGGATTGCAAAACTAAAGCTGCTTATCCTGTACTGGCAACGACGTGTACCCAGATTGTTTCAGATTCATCACGCAGACCTTTTAACACATCAACACATATTACAGCGTACAAGAACACAGTCATCTGGATGGACCACTGGTGATCCCGAGGTGGAGTTACCACCTACGCTTCATAGCAACTATAGTAACTAGTTCAATCTATTTCATTATCACTTGATGGAATTTAATCAGGAGCGTTGAGAGTCTGTATTTACTGTATTTATTTATAGGATCAGACTGTTTACTTAGTCACATCACAGAGGCATCTGTATTATATCCAAGATTCCTTCCTTTCAGTTTGGCAGCTCATAGATTTCATAGCTGCCTTCATTCCAACATATGTCCCACTAGGAGCTTATACAGCAACACCTGCTTATTTATGTGATAGCAGCGCTATATGTATACATACAATAACCATCTTAAAAAGGTCTTCTAGTTTTTATTGTGTATAAAAGAAATATTTTCTGTAATAGATTCCATTTCTATTTCTATTCTTTCAATTTTATAGAGAGGTAGCTGCTGTAAGGGATGTGTATTCNTGTCTTAACCATTTCCTTTTCACCTAGATGTTTTCATAATATTTTCTTTATTTTACCTGATTCGGTTAGCAATAAAGAGAAATAAAAAGAAATACAAATAAAAACTAAAACTAACTAAACTAAAGAGACTGCTACATATAGCCGTCTTGTAAGAGACAATGTAGTTCATACTATGAAGAGAAACCCTTAGTTTAGCAAGGAACCACAAGATGTCACCCTTGTTACATAACACACATTCAGCAATCCAATTTGAAACCAAAGGAATATGGTTTTATAGAACTAGAGTCTCCAAGGTTTCCAGAAACTTGGTGCCTAAGTTTTAATGAGATGGACTGTGCTTTGTGGTTGAAAATTTAAGTTAAGAGTTCATCTATGTAATATTATTGAAGAACAGAATTTTTTTCATGACTTCCAGCTCAATCTACAAATTGAAAGTAAAAAAGGAAGACTTTTATTACTAAGAATTATCGTAAATGTTATTATGTTCTTTGTATGTTCGGAGCTGCATGGTAACTTGTGAGCAGCCTTTTTACTGTAGCTGCAAAATACAAGATAGTGCCAAGGGTTGCTNGTATTGTACTTTTTATATTATTTTTTATTTTANNGTTTCCANCATAGAAATAATGGTGAAATTATTTTAGCTGTATCTACAACAGAAAATATAAAATGGACAAATTTGCATAACAATTTTATCAGCACTTTTACAAAAGTTTTCTTACCCATAATAAAATTTAATAACAACCATCCGAGCACTGAAGATGAAAGTAAATGGCATTTACAAGTATTCACTGATTATTTGAAATTGTGCCTGTAAAGAACACAAATATGCAGAACAGGCAGCGTTATCAAGCAAAGGGAGGCAGAAACAATGTATTCCTTTGTGTAACATTCCGAGTATTGCTATTATCACAATAATACTGCAACACANTCAAGGATCTAGTAGAGCGATGCATGCTTGTCTCCTGATTCACCCTTCTCTAAAGTATGCATTAACTTAGCATTGCACTGAGGATTGACAGAGTAACAAACATTGCAATAAGTAACTTGTAAAAATATTTCTCATAGAGAGGGGACAATATTTGAAATATATTATTGATATACTATTATATCAATTTGAGTTATGTATTACCCTTGTAGTCATCTTTTGTGACACTTTATACTCCTTTACTCATTTCTTCCTGTGTGTCCTTCAAGACCCCCTTCTACCCCCGTGTAACCCTAAAGGGACAAAGAAGGTACTCAGAGTCTTGAAACATGAAATACACAGGATTTATACTCCATTATATATAATATACACCCATAAATATCCTCTCCTGCAGTATATTTTTTGGTTTTATCTGCATACATACCTATCTACACATAGGCCACATATATTATACAGAGGATTCTACACATTAAAATAAAAAAAAAAACAAGCACATATATTACTACAAAAATAATTGAAAAAACAAAGCGAGGAAAATACCCAGCACTGATATTGTCACATTTGCAGAATATGTTATATTTTGTGATATGCATAAACAAGTCAGCAAGTATTTCCGCTACATGGAAAGAGATCAAAATCATCTACACCCAACACATTGCAACAAACATGAATTGTTACCATTCTACATACTAGAGAATGTCAGCTAGCATCTNACTGGTTGCTATGGGCAACATCCCCACTTTTCCCAATCCTGCATTTTNGTAAATTTAGCCCATTGGAGTATAGCTCAATACCAGTATTGCTCCATAGGGAAAAGGGGTTATGTCACACCATTGAAAAACAAGAGGATTTAATAATTACAAACATAAAGAACTGAAGTAATACATTAAAATGATATGCATTTGTTAACATTCCTCTTTGTTTTTTTTTCTAATTATGTTTGTTCTAAACCAAATAATTGATCGTTTAGAAAATTATTTTCACTTTTAAATGTTTAAAAAATTAAATACCATATTCTATGTTCCATACCATATTCCATAAAATATTTTGGTTTTTATAGTTTGGACTTCTTTGATGCAAACAACGCTAAACATGTATTAAGAGGCCTAAGGTATGAACAACAAATACATAAATAAAACCCATTTCCCATATTATTACGATACCACCAGTCTGCAATAAAATGGATCGGTCGATTCAAGTAAATTTACATAAAATGCTAACCNCATTTCATTTAGTTTGGCGGTTCCATTATATGCTTGCCCTGTTTTAGCTACCTTAAATAGAATACAGGGTGTATANTCTGTGCTATAAATAACCTATATAACACGTATCACAAGTATTGGGGACACATTATAGCATTTTCACTCAATTATCAATTTCTGAGAAACTCGTCGTCACACAACAATGGCGAATGATCACTGTTGATAGTGTATGAGCTGTCCAAGAAACCTTTACTGGAATGTGTGCCACAATGACATACTCCACAAGGTGATGATGGGAATCATTGCTCGGAGGATTGTGTGTTCAGTTGATAGGAGCTCCAAAAGACCACAGAGTTGAAAGCAATCCTTCATCATTGTACACACGTCACAGATTACCACCATAAACATTGTGGGGTGCACCCTGCTTTAGTCTACGCTTTACTACAGGGCTCGACAGCCACCAGTTGTTCGGGAGTCTTGTTACCAGGATTGTGTGCTATGAGGTCTCCACGTGGAGCCTTCCTACTCTACTGGGATAGAAGTGAATTGCTTGCTGTCCGTGTAGTTTCAGCGGGTGAGAGAATAGTGGTGGCAGGTGACTCACCTTTGGATAAAATGGAGAGGTCTACACAAACGGCGACAGACAGACCGCACACGCCACAGAGAAGGTATGTAGACGCATGTGTCTTAATACACATTCCCAATCCAACATTAACAAGTATACCCAATACTGGAGCCATTTATAAAGATATTTATTTCATAGTCTCTGAAACAAAATACAAATCACAACCATCATTACATTTAGCGGACTGAACTGAATCATACTAGATTTAATGTTCAGCTGCATTTGTATCACCNCAGACAGAGAAGCAGAAACAAGTATTTGAGAGCTTTCAGCATTTTAAGATTTTCCAGAACAAAATGTCAACATTTTAAAATACTAGAGAAAGAAAGAGGACATGACATGTCGTTTGAAAATATCCTGACCTTATAAAAACAACTCGGTAATACCACCACTAAGTGCATATGTAGTACAACACAAAATGAGATCCTGTCTGCAAGTACACAGGCTTATTACAAGATTTACTGACTGTATCTAATGCTGATATATCGGAGNCACTTCTTGGAAACAAAAACCTAAAACACAGTTTATGTTTAGAATATATTGTATTGCTTTGTTTCCGTAGACTGCGGAGTCTAACTGTGCACAGAAATACAAAGCCGACACGTCTGCCTCTCTCTTGCTATACGCATACTCACAACCCTAAACCCCAATGTATTTATTGTAAAATACAGAAGCTTTCGCCACTTGACTAATACACATTACAAGCTAAGAAAGCTTAAGCCATTCTGCTAAAACTGCTGTGTGCTGCACTACTGAATGGGAAATATTTACTTTCTTAAGCACAGCTTGGTTAAGCAGTGGAACATAAATCTTGCAGCTATATGTATTTGAATAGTTTGCAGATGCATACATTTTTAATATCGGCAAATGTTTTTTTTTATTGTCAGATCATGCTGCTGCATGTACCAGGGACAGTAATGTGTTTTAGACAGATAACTGTGAGAAGCAATTCCAGAATTTTAACATTCAATCTCTATGGCTTGTTCATCTTGTTCAAAACAACGACGGGAAAATGGAAAGCCTAAAAAAAAAAAGTGGCTTTCTAAAGCCAAAAATAACTGGACACTGGGAGAAATAATTAACCTGCAGGTTGTTGGATTTTACAAGGATTTGAGTGAATAAGGACTATGAAATCAATCATTGAGGAAGATTATATACCGTTTTACAGCTATAATTACTAGCCTGTTGCAAATGCTATATAGCAAGTGAGCAAATTATATACATACATATTATATTTTATATAATATTATATATATTTTATACACACATTTTTCCCCCATTCATGTTGATGTTGTCATTTTTATAATAGTACCTTTGTTATAATGTATAATTGTATTATTAATAGAATTATAATTGCTTGACTGAATTGCAATCTTCTGAGGATAGAAAATAGCAAGGTAAATACTTTATCATTGATGATGTTTATATAGAGATATATAGAGATAGAGATATATATCTCTATCCCTATATGAGTCTCTTGAAATTATATTTCAAATCAGTATCTACAAGTGGAATTTAAGCAGCGAGACTCGCTGGTTTCCTGCCCCACCTGTAACAATAGTGTTTTAGAAAGTGCAAGTGTGAGCATAGCAATCCGCTGGCACAGTGACCTGTAGTCAGGAAGATCTTAAGCAAACTTACTTCTTTGAAAAATCAGAACAAAAGGAAAAACACTTCCTAAGCTCAAAGCAGCAAGTAGGATCTGAGCCAAACAGCGATAGAACTTAACTTCTGATTCCACTTCCAACACATAAGGAATTGAACATTTGTATGACCACATACATTTGTAAGATGTAAGTACTAGTACCTAGTGGCAGAAGACACACACTGTCAACAAATGGACCTGGTGTCTGCCTACATACNGAAGAAATGCTTTGAACACATTTGGACATTAGTAAAATATGACAGTATGTATACATGTTATTCTGATTCACCTTTCTTTCTTACTCCAGAGATGGTATATGGATTCAAGCATCACTGTAAAGTTTTTAGCGTTTGTTCCTAATAATCTAGTTTTTGCTGCAGATGAATTACCATGGGCTATGAACCTTTGTGTTCTGCGCAGTAAACTAGCTGGGCAAAGCTATACACTATCAGCACTCCCCGGTGGGGAACAAACTAGAACAAATGCTGAAAATAACAGTGTGATGATTGTGTTTTCTGTATTTTACTGGGCNTGTGCACCTAATGGGATTAGCAGGAATGAGTGAATCTAGGGGAAACGTATTGGTTTTTAGTTGTGTTTATTTCATGGATTACATTTGCTGGGGAAGATACACAGCATGGTTCTGAAATAACTGTTTCGGGGAGTTCAAAACATTGGGAATATTATCTTTTTAGTATTGGAGCATAGAAGGTACCTCCATCTTTCAGTCATCCGCACCATCAGAATGTTACTGTAACTACTACATCTTTATGAGCACAAAAAAAAAAAAAAAGTAGATACTAGGAGTACACTCAATATTGATGGGTAAATAACCCATTAGAAAGTGATGCTGTTAAGTATGCAACAATGCTAATAAGATATCTACAAATATTATTTAAATGATAGTCCAAGAAACATGAGAAAAAGAATGCTTAATACCGGGGATTACAGAAAAACCCCTGCTCATATAATAACCCTATATATAAGAGGTCACTAAATAAATACATATCATAACAGAATATGATTATATAGACTCTGCAGGTTTGGATGTCATGAGTAACAGCAATCAAAAAGTAATACAGGGTATCTATTAGATCGAGGTTAGTGGTTCACAAACCTATCCTCAGGACTCNCCTAATACCCCGTTCACACAGAGCACTATTACCCCAGGCAGTTCAGTCAGCACTCCAGCTGCTCTAATGGGTCATACACAGTACAATGAACACGCTGACAGAAGAAAGATCTTTCATATCAGCACCGTACAATACAATGNGATTGTTGTCCAGTACACACAGGAGAATTGTTGTACATGTGCTTTGGTATAAATAACTACCAGGCTACANGTCAAAGCCAGGGACACTACATACTTTTACAGAACACGCTCNTATGAGTGTTATTCAGTTAAGCTGCTATCTGAATGCAGCTTTGATAGATTATTGATACAACAGCTGATGAAACAGTAGTAAGCATTTGGCTAACAGTGCCCTTGAAGATTGGAAACTTTGAAATGGATGATATAGTAGTATATAGATGGTAGAATGAACTACCAGTCACTCTGCTGAACTGCCAACCTGCAGGACACAATTACCATTTGGAAGTGGATAACCAATGATGCAACACAATGGCATCATGCAGAACTTATTTCAAAGTTATCTTTTGTTATGTACTAAGCAGCAGCCTAAGCAGGGATCAGATACCAGATCCCCATTGTATTCAGTACAGGCTTGAACAACCTAGCGACCCCTGACCCCCTAGTTTTCTGATCTGTATTCACTTGGGGAAAATTGGATCGATGTAGTGCATTTAACACAGCCATAGCATAAAATGAAATGGCTCCCACCAGCTGTTATGCATTGTGCAGATGTGTTCACAGAGCTCCAAGCAAACAGCCTTTTCCTAAACCTAGTGATTGGAAAACATTGTTTTAGTGAAGTCTGGATCTGTACAATAAAGGTTAGAAACAACTTCGGATGTGCTCTTAGACTAATTATTATTTAAATATATACAACATCACTTAAGTGTAATAAGCACGAGTCATAACTTTAAGACTTGTACTATAATGACCTGTGATGCTTACAGAAACCTATTAGAACATCAGGTATGATATTTTTTCATGAAGAATGAAATTTTAATATAGACCNTTCCTGGCATTTGGCTGCAGGGACAGGATATAAAGTACCAGAGTGTTTCTTGCATTAAACCCCTACTGTCTCTATCACATCAATTAGCTAAAAGCAAGTTACAAATTGTGTTTAGCCACTTAGAATGTCAGAGACTAGCAGGCAGCTGCCAGGTCTACTCAGATGTCCTGCAGTGTCTTCGGTCCCACAAACTAAAACAGACGGCACACTATTAATATTTAGGAATAAAAGAAAAGGTCTCCGGCTATCCATTAGAGGAGTAACTTCTTGTTAGATTTAAAACATTAACCTTTTAGTGGTTACTGCTGTTGCATAATGGCAATTGGCTAGTGANTGTAAGATTGCAGTAAACAGACACTCTATATAGGGAGAGTTGTCCACAGTTGAATTATTCAGTCAATGGCACTGTTGTACATTAAGAAGTGTAAATTAATAATTTTTTTTTATTATTGATAATTTTGTTTAGTGCTTAAACTCTGTGTCAACACAGGTATGCTAGTAAGCAGAAACATCATATAGCACATATAAGGACTATAAGTATTTTCCAAGAAAACAGGAGTGCTAATAGGTTGATGGTCAACGGTCAACACTACATTAACCTTACTCTTAGTTTCCAGATGCCCAGAGAGTTCCATAAAATACTCCTCCTAAAATAATAAATGATGCAGTCATATTCCTAGTTAGTAGCAGAGATCAAATGTATTAGAGGACATTTTACATAATGCCAACACACACACATATATACATATATATATAAAAACGAATAACTAGAAAAATATTTAAATTAGAAATTATATCACCATCATGAGGACAGTGATCACATCTGGGGAGGGGGTACCGTCTCCGATGTTAACCAATTTCTGCGCTCTGCTGTTGATATCAGGTGGAGTGATTATAGCTGGTCCTGTGTTATTACTAGAGCCATGGATAATTCCCTACTCCTGCCTGCTGTGGATAATTAGTCCCACTCAAACAGAACAATTGTCTCTATGATCTTAATACAAAAAGCCTGAAATTAAGGAAGACCCATTGGTGCCATGAAGACATTCTACATCATTAAAGCATTCAGACTAAGTTTTTGCAAAACAATAAAGACCAGGTTTTAGAAAATATTAGCCGGTTAGAAAGAAAAGGAAAAAGTATATTCTTACAAGACCTAGACATCTGGTTTGGACCAAACAGTAGCAGCTCTGATATTCTTCATNATATCTGTTTTAGTATTATTTGTCATGGTTCAGTGTACAGAAGCCCCAGAAACGGGAGCAGTATTCAGTTGCAGTGGTAATACCAAGCACAAGGTTGGATAAAAGGGTTACATTTAAAATGAATGCAACCTGAAATAAGTAATTTAGTCATTATTAAGGTTTCTTACTGTCATAAACTATTTGTAACTGTGACCTTAAAGAAAGATGCTCCACTGAGAGTCCCAGCTTTGTGCAGAGCACTTATCAGAAATCACACTATCAGCATACCTTTTCCTTATCTGAACTGAGTCTATTACCAGCTGAAGTCAGCTGTGCGAGCATGCAATAAATTTTCTGGGAAGAGTTTGAAAATGTTTTAGAAAATATGCAGAACAGAATAAATCTCAACCTGCCTTACATTTGCAATAGGCATATATTTGTAAGCAGTCGCTTCACGCCAAGAACTGTACAAGATGTATATTTCAAAAGAAGAAGTGTGTAAAGTATGTAAATTACATAAAGGACGATGGCGCAGAACAAAGGATTTCTTTGCCAAGGACACAATGGTTACACAGAGAAATTTACTTGTTTGTAAATATTTGCTAAGGCAANGGCCCAGTTAAGGCACTCCTGCTAATAAGGCGCACTCAACTCTAATGACAAAAAAGTAACAATTCTTAAGCTGGCCACACACACACACACACATTAAATGATTTTAGCCCAAATCTACAATTATTATAGATTTGGTCTTAAAAAAATAAAATAAAATAATAATAAAATAATAATAATAATAATAATAATAATAAAAACCCACAGCAATAAAATAAACTCAAGGGCACAATGCTGTACTCACCTCAGTTGCAGTGAGTGGGGTATGTAAATTTTGTATAATTTAAGAATGAAACACTGTGTTCACACTATAGCGATAAAACATAACCTATTTTAGCTTTAACATAACATTTTTTTCTATTAATATATTAACAAATCCAGCAATTAAAAGTCCAAGAATATGCGTTAATGTCTTGAATTCTAAATGCCAGAGGTGTCTTGAATAGAATTGCCCATAGTTGTGTGCAGCAATGTGTATCGCACATACACTAGACAGATTATCGCTCCATAGAGAAGGTAGCACAAGAAACCTGGGAGGGGTCTTATTTATCTAATTTAATCTGCACTTAATGGCTGACTAGCTGGGTATGATCTTCTGTCAATCTTGGCAGGAGACCAATAAAACTGCAAAAAATAAAAAATAAATAAATAACATTTAGTAACATGGACAAGTTGCATTACTAGCAGGCAAATGGTGCATGCACATGCTAACTACCCAGAATATACATAATATTGGATCTTATATTTTTTTTTTGGAGAACGTAAGCTGGCCATACACTATACAATAAATTGTTCCAAACAAAAGATTTTTCAAGAGTGGGTAAAACCATGCTGAATTGCAGGGGAGGCAAATTGAATTAACTGTTTCAAGTTTGTCATGTACTAAACTTTTCAATAAAGACAGAATT